>JAOBAY020011502.1:0-15125 GCA_025331085.2 Zoanthus sociatus | reverse complement strand
TTCAATTTACAAGAAAATATGAACAATTTTCCCAAAAGAATGATATGGTTTATTAAGCAGTCAGGATGATTAAAGTTTGTTTTACAACTTAAAGTTAAACTATAACACTTTCAGCTACTAGGTACAATAATTCATTAACTGTGACGACCAAGAAAATGCTAAATAATAAGTATAGGTGACAAGTTACTCCTTAATTTTTTCCTAAAATTTCTGCGTTAATTAATACCTTCTCATTTGAAAATATAAAGCTGCTACGGCAACAGTTTCAAAATGGCGCCCAAATCTAAAATGTTAACGAGAAAGGAGTCAATGCGTATAAAACTGAAGTAGAAACCTCAAACGTGAGAAAAAAAGACAATTTATTTGCTCCGAAGTATTTACAATTTCCGTAATTTTAACCTATAGTTACAAACCTTATGGACAGGCAACATCTTAGTCAAAAGGCGACCTCATTTTTTTATTGACGTTAGAATAAGTGAAAATTCTTTCTGCTGTTCAGGAAACTATTAATAGAACTGAAATAAAAAAAAAAACTCAAACATAAAAAAATACAATTAAATTGCTCATAGTGTTTGCTAATTTACGATTCCCGTAACTTAAATGTAGTTTCAAGCCTTGGTGAGACCAATGCTGCTTCTTTTTTATTGATGTAAAGTCAGTGAAAACGCTTTCTGCAAACAGTGGCATCATAAACTTTTTAAAGTTTTTCCGCTTTTAGTTTCGTCACTTTCCCTTCTTCAATGCAAAACACCTAAGCAACAATTTACCAGCATATTCAGTTGAAATGATTACGTTTTTTAGGACTTTGTCAGACAAATTTGAATACACGATTTTGCAACATTTTACGAACAAGAAGAAGTAGTAGTAGTACTAGCAGCAGTAGCAGCAGCAGCAGCAGCAGTAGTATTAGTGGGAAGTAGCAGTAATAATAGTAGTAGCATTAAGTAATAGTAGTAGTAATAGTAGTACTGTGAATAGTAGTAGTTTTAGTAGTAGTTGTAATAGTAACAGTATCAGTAACAATAGGCTTTATTTGCATTATCTTTTAACAGATTTTACAAAAAGCTTTATTAATGTTAACGTTATAAAAAAACTGTGACAAAACGAAGTTAAAGGTACCAATGTAACTCACGTTTTGTCGAGCTGTTGGCTATTAAATTGCGTCAGTTTGTCGACTGTGTGCTGTGTTGTTTCTTCATGCTATTACACTGTGATAAAACACGATGGACATTTGAGAGCACTCCAGAAATGACACTCGAGAAATGTAGAATACACGGCTAGGTTTATTCTTTAAATATATATGTATTTAACTAGAAGTTTCTAACAGAAAGTGAAGTGCTGCGAGCTGATGCAATTGTATTACATTATGAAATTATACAAGATAGTGACAGATAAATTAAACGGGATCTCAAATAAGCATTGTTCTTCTTTAGAATCATTACTGCTTTAATGTCAGTCAAAACTTGCAATTGTAAATTAAAGCTTGTGTGGCTTAAAAAGTATTATGGAGTCATTTAAATTTATTATTGTGCCGAGATTTGATCCGAAGAAAACTTATTTTAAAACAGATCATGAAGACTTTAATCATTCTGAAAATTAGTTTAAATTTATCGCTTAGAATTGCTGCTGCTAGACATATTTACACAGTCCGCGCGATTTATGAATTTTTCATTAAAATGGTTTTACAGTAACATATATGGAAATATATGGAGTTTAATAACTCTGTCATTATTATTCATGCACAAAGTCCGCCTATATTCTCATACATTATACTGCAATTACTCTACGAAAACAAAATATAGTATATGAAAATCTATAAAGCAATTATGTACAAGTCGCTACACGCACGTGGTGATTTGAAAATAAATAACAGAGCTAAAGAATCATAAAAGCACATGTTCTCCTCTAAATGCGTCGCTAAAACAATGATCAGCTTCACGAATACTACTTCTGCACAAAAGCATGTGGTCAGTAACGCAGTTTGTGAAACCGTGTCCTACGCATGTGTTTAAGACTTCACTACCGCTGACCACTTTACAACCTGTTCACAAAATCATCCATAAATCGCCAGCCAGCCAGTTCACAAATCGAGTAGCCGTCACGATTAGTGTTGCTGCTCACTCGCTACGCTCTCTCGCAGCAATAAGCAACCTTCGTTCACTGTAAGAAATCCACGTCTGCAATTGGATAAAATGGATCGCATGATTTCGGTATATATATGTAAACATAAGGCTCCATCTTGCAGAAAATTATCATATATACCTAGCTATGGGTCTATACCTATAGTCTTCCGAAAATTCAAACTGCTGCTTATATCAACTAAAATGATTTTATTGACCTTTTACTCCAGCGAAAGTAATTTAATTTGGCGGGCTTTTTGGCGTAAGTCCAGCAATTTTCCCGCCTTTTAGATACGTTTGAAGTTGGGTTCCTTGTGAAGCAGTTTTGGGAAATTTTTGATCAGTTTTTCTGTTTGATTTTTTAAAATGGAATTCAATCCCTTGCCAGATTTACTCACTACCGGTTTACAATTGTTGTAATTGGTTTGTTTTATGGTGCAAACATTTGGAGACAAAAACATGACAGTTTCCGGCCTGACTTGCTTTGACAAGATCACTTCAAGATGGCGATTCAGTACTTAATTATAATTACTCAATCAAGGATGGCGGCGTGCCGTGAAAAAACAGTTCAAATACTGGTTGTGTTCTTCAAATGTTTTAATGTTTTATTAAAACATTTAACTTATTTCCCAAAGGACAAGCTGATAACTTCTAAAACAAGATATTTGCCTCATTTGTTTCACGAATTAATTTTTATAGCTTTTCACACATTTTTTGATATCTTCGCGTTAATTTTAACAGTACTATCTTTTTTAAATCTTTCTTTGTGAACAACTTTTTGTGATTTCTACTTTAATTATTCTAATTCAACTTAATATGCCATTTTAATTATGCACCAATTTAATGTAAGGTTCCAGAAAATGTCTATACCCCCTATGGAAGGTTCCTGGAAATTCCAGGGAGATAGGGGGGTCTATAGGTGAAGATTTCCAAGGGGTGTGAGACGAGTGATATATTTCCAGAGGGTCCAAGAGCACTGTCTGAGGGAAACCTGCCAATATCGCATTTACGATTTGATAAATTAACAACAACAACAACAACAACAAATCTTTATTTCGCACCATAACTTAATACATATTACAATCTATCTATGTAATATTTAAACTTACTTTAAGGTGACTTACCAGCCACAGTAACGGCTGGGGATAAATCGAGGTAGCTGGTAGGCAAAAGCTAATATATATAACTTAGTTGTCGGGTTGTCAAAGGAAACATATATAAATAAAAAAAAAATGCATACATAAAAAAAACTAAACAAAATCTACAGAGTAATTTATGCTAGGAAGCGAATCAAAACTACTAAAGGTTCATAACAATCGCTACAGTCAGTAAAACAATCAGTAAATCAACCAACTGATGAACTCCAGTATATTTTAGTGTACTCAAATGCAAGTTGCTCTTTTAGGGGGAATTTCTGAGCGCACATTTCGGGATAATGTGTTTTTTTTTGAGGAGCATGCATGAATATGTACTTAGAACAAACTTTTGCAGGTATTACTTTTGCGTCGTGAAATCGGGTTCTTCTCAAAGACGGTTAAGTTTCCATATAACAGGATAAAAACAACTTCGATTTAATTTAAAACTGTTCACGTTATTTTTATCCGTTGTTTTAAAATAATTTTGCCAACCAATCTTAAGGCAGAAGCCACAAGGTCGTTAAGTTCTAATTTTGTTCTACCAAACTATGACAACAAAAGTCAAATGTCAAATGATATAAAATATAAACTGTATAACCAAAATTAACCAAACAGTAACTGTAACAGACTCAAATTTTGACTGCAAATAATAAATTTTGGTATAAGGGTGGGATACAGGGTTATGACGAGCCAATGACGTTATACATATCTGGTACTTGGAGGATTGGGTGGTATATAATTTTGATGCAACTAGTGCATTTTCAGACGGTGTCATTATTCGTCTAGTTTGAACGGATAGTGTCTTATCTGAACGGGTCTGAGCTCAATCAATTTTGGTTTTCGTAAGAAAGAAGCCAACTAAAAGGTGCTTGTAAAATGATAAACGTTGAAGTTTTGTATCTTTCCATGAGGATAGCCTATCATTTTGCAGTTATTTTTTTTGTTTTTTGTAGTACTAGTTATCATAAAAATATATATGCAATGAAGCGTGATTCAATAGAAGTTAGTTAAGTAGGCGGGTTAACTTGGCAGTTGCATCTATGCTTCAAAGAGAAACCCTTTCTGATAAAACATGGCGTATGGGGACAAAAGCAACCTTTTAAAATTTGGAAATTCCAGGGGGAGGGGGGGAGGGCACCCAAATATGCCCTGGAACCGAAATTTCAAGAGGATGGGAGTTCGTAAAAAAGAAGTCTTTCATGGGGGGTATGGACACTTTCTGGAACTACACAATTTAAAAATTTTTGTTTGTTCAAACTCGACTCTTGCTTCAAGCTCCTTTAGTCATATCGCGCCTTGCAAAGAAGTGAACTCGGGGATGGCGACGTGAGAAAACACTTCAAGTACTGGTTGAGCTCTTCTAATGTTTTATTTAAACATTAAACTTACTTCCCAAAGGACATGCTGATAAATTTGAAACAAGGTATTTGCTATATTTCTTTTACGAATATATTTCAGCTTTTGACAAATATCAGTGAAATTAATAATAATAGTAGTAATAATAGAAATAGTAGTAGTAGTAGTAGTAGTAGTAATAGTAGTAATAGTAGTAGTAGTAGTTGTAGTAGTAGTAGTAAAGTAGTAGTAGTACGAGCTAGAAGTAGTAGTAGTCGTAGTAGTAGTAGTAGTAGTAGTAGTAGTAGTAATAGTAGTAGTAGTAGTAGTAGTAGTAGTAATAGTAATAGTAGTAGTAGTAGTAGTAGTAGTAGTAGCAGTAGTAGTTGTAGTAGTAGTAGTAGTAGTAGTAGTAGTAGTAGTTGCTGTTTTGTTGTTGTAGTGAGTATTAGTTGTAGTATTGCCATTGTATTTTTTTACTCAAGATGGTTAAATAAAGCGCATTATTATTATTTATTATTATTATTAGTAGTAGTGGTAGTAAAACAGTCGTAATCAGAATGGCACCTGGTAACATTCACACGGATAAGTATTAAGCCGGTTTGGTTAGATCAGGGGAGGGAGATGATTAGAATAAAGTTAATGAAGGTGAAGATGGAGATGAAGAATTATAACAGAATATATGAGTTTCAGAAATAAGAAAGATAATTAAAAACCGTCAACAAAAGTCCGCAAAAGATAATTTTAAAATATAGTACAAAATCCTTAAATAATTATAAAAATAAAATGATTTTATTTGACAAATTCAAGAACTTGGTATCATACGTCGTTTTTAGTTTTGTAAAATAAAGCATTTTTGAGTTAAAAAATGTTGTTGTTGTTAAAAATGCACTTCTAATTGACATAACAGAACCTAAAATAAGAAACACGTGCGACATTAAAGTGTGTTTATTACCGCAAAAATTTGTAAATGTTCAAAATTTTTATTGTTGCCACATTATTGATACATTCAATAACTTTTGCTGTACAATATAATTAGACGTTAACGACAATAACGTTACCAATAGCAGGAACTCAGTAAAGATGAATTGTCTTTGCACAATGTGTAATCTAAACCACTAATTGGCCAAGTGGTAAAACGATAATATCATTAAACCAATAAGACTGTCTTCGTTTTAAAAGAACTTGTAAAAGTTCGGTTTACCATGAGCGTTAATTGTTTCAGAACAGTTCAGCAAGGCGGCTCAACCAAACGGCAATATTATTTTAACTTTAAAAAACTGCCAAGGTTATTAAGGCCCTGGGAATGAACAGCCAAAGGGCTAATATTCGATGTATAAACAAGGCAACGTATTAAGGCATTGATATCGTGGAGTTCGGTGTTACCCATATTGTGATATATTAAGTTTAACGCGCGTGCCTTAAATGTTTCGCCCAGTTTTTTTTTTAATTCAATAAGCAGAAACAGTCAAAAAAATGATCCAGGAAACAAGAAAACATATAATAACTTCATGAAATCGATCCCCGTACTGACGCAACGAAAGAAAAGCTTTCTTAATCTGGGAGTGAAAACCGGCATCTAGCAGTAGAAAATCCCGATCGCCTTCCGCTATAGAATTACTGTTAGGTCACGCAAAATTTGAGAAACTTTGATTACGCTTCCAGCCGTGTTGAAAATTCCCACCTGTAAAGTGAACGCCTTTTGGTTTTAAAACTGACCGGGAGTGTCTTTTGAGTTATTTCCGAGGCGATAATGCGAATGACACTGCACAATAGGGCAGACAGCGATCCGATTATGGAACACCAAATGTTTCAGCTTCTAAATGCTCCCTCTTTAGGCTTGTTATAATGTTGGAGTAGCTCTTTGTAATATTTTCAGGTGCCAAACCTTAGTGTCTTTTAAACTTTTTTTTCTAATTGCACCAATAAATTTGTTCTTACGTCGCAATTCACATAAACCAGTAATAGAACATCGAGCCTGTAAACCGTCAACTTTTCTCGACATTAAAGGAAAACGTTTGTGTGTTGGCGGTACTGGAATTGCGGTTAGTCTCCATAACTCTTGAAAATATAATTGAGTATTGTTTGCTGTCGTAAGACAAGTACGCTCTATATCCTGTATTTCTTCAGAATGTTTAGAGGAATTTCGAATATTTTGGTCGCTAAAATTGCATTAACTAAGACACAGTTGAAAAATATCGTAGCAACTATAGAATGCAGGGCCATGTAGATCCAAACTGAACGAGTGAGCCATATCTTAGATATCATAACTGAAATAGAAGAATAAAATTTTGCTGAAAAGCGTAGTTTTAAGAATAGAATAAATTCATGGTAAAATATATTGACAGTATTTTGTAGAAGAAACTCAAAATTTTAACAAAGAATTTCTTTGTAATTTTGGAATTCTCCCGGCAACAAAAAATGCAATTTTGCTAGAACTAGAGTAGTCGCAGCGGTTTTTGTAATAAATATTCCTTTCATATCTAATCGGTGGCTGTATATAGTATTCTTGTTGTCTTAAGTTACAGCGGTGGGTTTTAATCAGTGGATTTTTTTAAAAAAAATATTTATAGATCGCCAATAGATTTAATTATGGTTTGGGTAAACCCAGCGGTTGATTTGCGCCTCCGCATAAACCTACATACCATTCTTTTTAACAACTTCCCCCCTGCCCTTGAGGTGTGAGAGAACAAAAACAAAAGCGTGTTGATAGTGTATCAATACACAATTCTGTTGACACGCTCCAATTAATTTCCCAGAGACCTATTTATGTCAGAAGTGCACTCGGCTGAGAATCTTAAAGTTAAACCTTCACTGTTGAGCATCCTCAGAACTGAAGCGGGTGCGTAAGAAATTACCTTGTTTTAAAAGACCCCACAAAAAACGGAAAATGGCCAAGTTCTGGTTGATTATTTCAAGTTTATGTTGGTTTATTATCGGAACAATGTCTTTCAACGTAGATATTTCGGAACCATACATTTACGATGGAGTAGAAGGGGAATATTTCGGTTATTCTGTTGCATTACATGTGTTTTACGGTCGTACTAAATGGTAAGTTTTTAACTGAATAACATAAAGTTTTTGTTTCTAAATGCATTCTTCTTTGCTCATAATATTTTGAAGTTATTATAACAATTAGAATGAGTAATTAAGTGACAAACTATACACTTTAATTTTTTCTCAAGTAGAAAACGCAATAATTTTAGTTGTGTAAACGACAATCGAAACAATTTAGCTAAAAGTAACAACTACTTAAACTAAAGCTTTGACGGCGATAGTTTATTTTCATTTTTCCTATCTAAAAGATTGTCTGTATCAACTTTCTATCGTGTACACTTTTTCTTAAGAAAACTGTTCCTTTTTCTTAAGTTAAGCAGTTGTTTTTATTTTTTCCTGAGCCTGCCAGGATGTTATTGGTTAAAAAACACTTTGATCTTTGCAAATTCGGCAACTTTTCCTGTTGGTTTATTTCCTTTAATAAAAAAATAGAACAATTAAAAACTGCAAAGAGTAAGCAAGCTCCATCTGAATTTGGTGTTCAGTTTTTTTTTTATTTTAAAAACACAAGCTAAATTATGCGAGCATTTAAAGAATTAGAGAGACCATTCAAGAACACTTACTTCTTACCTCAGATACTTCGCCAAAGTAAATCTGAAATTCCAATTTTGGAAACATAGGTATTTTTCTGTTTGGTTTAAGAATTTTATTTTTTTATATCGTGCAAAAAGAAATTTCAAATTAGCTCAAGAAATGTTTTTGATTGTCCAAAAATATCGATCGCCTTGAATATATTGATTATTCCCATGGCTAAGTCTGAGGACTAATATCACAAAGATTTATTTTTCAATTAATTGCTCTTTATTGTTTTCATTAGTGTACTCTTTGTTATAGCGATCTGTTACTCGTCGCGAACAACTAAATCACTTTAAAAAATTTTAGAATTATCTATAGATTTGCATTTCACGTGTTTATGAAAGCGTTTCTTTTGAATCTGTCTTCAATGTTATTAATCTTACGAAAAGATTTCTTTAAATTCAAGGTTAAAGTGCAGATCAATTTACATAATCCACGTAATAGTTTTTAAGTATTCTGCTAGTTTTCTATATTTTAAACAATAAAAACAATGCTAAGAAAAGTTTTAAAAACATTTTTTTTGTATAAAAAAGAAATTAAAAGTTTTACCAAAATTCAAACATATCTTATTTGAAACTGTTTACAAAGCCTGGAAGAAAACAAAATGTACATGAAAATGGCATATTAATTTTTCAGTGGAATACTGAAAACAAATTAACTTCATTCATTGATAACCACTCGAAAAAAAAACCCTTCCCATCGCTCAATATATGTGTCTGTCATTTCAAAGGTTGCGTGGGCTTACTCAAGTTTTGGTTCAACGGTTTAATAACGAATCGAGATGAATTCTTTGTTAAACTATTGCATGAAAAAAAAACAAGTCGGAATTAAAAACCTTTGGATTAAAGTTCCCACAAAAGTTTGGAAAAGAATTAAAAAGCCTCAGGCAAGATTACTTGGTTAAATTTACGGAAGCAGGTGTGTTCACTGATCGAAGAATCAATTTCCCGTATTTTTGTTCAAAAAATCCCAATGTGTCGAGTACGTTTCGCAAAGCCAGAAGATTTTATGACTTTGTGCAATTTTTCCTAAAATATCGATTTTGTTTTAATACAAGCATCCGTACAAACTTGACCTTTGTCTTTGAAGGGAAACTCAAAATGGTAAATTCGTTTTTTAGATCCCGTTTCTACGTGAAATATGTTATACATTTATTTTCTGGCCACCGAATCAGCAGCGGTTTGTTCATACCTGATATATGCGTGCATGATTTGGCGAACGATTCAGCTGCAAAATGAAAACAAATTTTATTAGCTAAGTCACGATTGTGCAGAACGGCTGAAGGAATTTACAGCTAATATTTGCTTTTTTGGTAAGGATATTTTGCTGATACAAGGTTTGTGGTCAAGGAATCGGTAGTTTAATGCGATTTTAAAACGAAAATATTAAAATTTTATATACGTATTAAATAAGAAGAAAGGTGTTAAATAAGAAGTGGCAAAAATTACAATAATTTTTTTGGTTGCTGAAAACTTAATATTGCTTATGCCTAAATAAAGATTTACTAGTACCACACTTTGGTGTGCTGGAATTTTCTACGTTTGCTAGGCGAGCTGAAACACGGCGTTTGAAAATTCCTTTCAATATTGAGGTAAAGATTTTTGCTCCTATTTATAATCAAGTCACCCGCTTTAAAACCCAAAATAAATTTTCATGACTCAAATTCATGATTTCTAAAATTGGTTGCGTTTGAGGATTTTAATTTTCAGAAAAAATTGTTTGTGTCATTTCATTAGTTATTTCGAATGATAATCAACTGACATCCAATAAATCATGTCATCTGAGTTTTTTTTTTTTTCACTTAAGTAATGTATAGTAAACTATAACTTCGACTAACCAACTGTAGTTTTAGTAATGCTAAGAATGTTTGCCTGAAGTTGTGGTCGTGACACTTTGAGAGGGCAAAGCAATATTCCTTTTTGTTTCTTGTATTTACTTTTCCTTGAAATTTAAAAAAAAAAAAAAACTTTTGAAATATTGAGATAAAAGATACAAGTTAAATACTAATTTCGTGTTGATTCTTTTGTCATAATAATATAGATCTTTAAGATGTGTAATTAGTTTAGCGAAAATTAGTGGAATGGAAACATTTGTCATTATATCAACGTCGAGCCGATAAACTTCGTCCCAGCATCAATATCTTTGTGTCCATTTGTGTCAATGCAATATATTTGATATGTTTAGAGATAAAAAATATTTACATTTAAAATACCTGTATTTTTCTTGCTGATCAACTAAGAAAAATATTCGTAGATCTGTTTTTAAAAACTTGTATTTTCATATTCCACTATATTTCTTTTTATCGTTATCATTTTCGAAACATATAAATAATAAAGATTTTCTAGTTCAATGAGTGTATAAGAAAAAATTCAAAACACTGACTAGTAATTACAAGTAATTGAACAATTAATTATAACTAATTGAACAACTTATTACAATTAATTTAAATTGTGGCAGCTGGTAATACAGTTCAAAGCTACTGAACGAAGCTCACACTTTAACTACCTTAATTTTTCTAGCTTTGATTATAGCCATTTCAGTTTATCTGCAATTAATATGTTTTTAACTTCAACCAAGTGGTTTTTATTTTATGTTAACATGGGCAATTGAACCTGGAGTGGGTTCCTTTTTAAATGTTTGATTCTTAAGCATTTATAGCTCGACAGAGAAGGCAAAGAATACATTTATTTAATTAAAACAATATTTCAATATACCTATAATTAAATATATCAAACATATTAAAAAATAAAACGTTTTAAGATAGCTTTTTGAACTAAATGCAATACGGACACGAGAATGAAATTAAACAAACTTCTTAATAGGTATTTCAGCCGGCATACCATACTATAGAAGTATCGATTAAAGTCGTGGCACCATGAAAAATGTCTTCTCTTACTCTTAGCTCGAAAAGTCAGCTTACAGCGTTTGTTGCGTTGTCACCTTTAACTCCGTTTGTACTGATTTTCAATTTCATAATATAAATACCTATTGTGCAGATTAGGCTTATCGACCGAAAAGCGAATATATTCCGAACAAAAAAATACTGACCTCTGTTTTTGTTTTTTTTTCTGTGTGAACAAATTAAATCAACATTTTAGATATTTATACATTAACTTTGTTATCAATTTCAGCATTCTTCATATATCTGGTATACTCTTGTTCCTACAAGTAAGATGGATAAAGAGTCTACAATGTTAATTGTAAAAACTGTTACTTCAAAAGAAGAGGGTCGACCTGCTAAAAGTAGCTATTAATTGAATTTAAAACAACAAAAAAAAAAGAAAAAGAAAAATAAATAAATTGAAAATAGTATTAAAAATAATAGCATATAATTATAGAAAAGATTAGAATAGAATAGAAAAAAAATCAATCTCGTTCCCTGGGTTTTTCTCCTATATTAAGTACTGCCGAGAACATTCAAGGGACTTTTACCGACCCCAAGCATTTTTTAAGAAAAAGTGCTGAAAACGAAGTTGGGTTTGAACAGAATAATATATGTAACAGATTAGGATAAAATATAAGAGATAAGAATAGAATATAAGAGATGAGAACAGAACAGAATGCTACACAATGCAATGCAATACGATATATAATACAACACAATACAGTACAGTACATTACAATACATTACAATACAATACAATGCAGTACAATGCAATACAATGTAATACAATATAATGCAATACAATACAATGCAGTACAATGCAATACAACACAATGCAATACAATACAATGCAATACAATACAATGCAATACAATACAAAGCAACACAATACAATGCAGTACAATACAAAACAATACTATGCAATACAATACAATGCAGTACAATGCAATACAATGCAATACAATACAATGCAACACAATACAATGCAGTACAATGCAATACAATACAATGCAGTACAATACAATGCAGTACAGCACAGCACAACACAATACAACGCAATGCAATGCAATACTACACAA
Organism: Zoanthus sociatus; assembly: GCA_025331085.2. Taxonomy (NCBI): domain Eukaryota; kingdom Metazoa; phylum Cnidaria; class Anthozoa; order Zoantharia; family Zoanthidae; genus Zoanthus; species Zoanthus sociatus. The sequence continues at coordinate 2,938 of JAOBAY020011502.1, read as the reverse complement.
CACAATATTATAAAATACATATATTAATATATTATATATTAATATATTATAATAAACAGAATACAACAGAATAGGAAAACAATAGTGATCAAAAAATGAAATACGAAAAAAAAACATATTCAAGAAACTCAAACGATTCAATCGTAGAAAAATTTTCTTTAACCTATTAAGTTTTAAATTAAACGTTATACTAAGTTAATGTTTTAATCTTTTATCTGCATTTTGAATTAATGAATACGAAAACGGCATTATGTGTATTAACCCAGTGTGGTGCTTCCCAATTTTCCATCACTCAGGTTGCTTGTAGGAGCGCCACTGTCAAACAGAACATCCAACAAAAAGATAGGAGAGAGATATGGCTCTGTTTCATGGTGCGAAACAGGTCGTCGAAAACGCTGCAGCGTAATCGCAATAGACGACAAACGTAAGAGTTACAACCATTTCTTTCTTATTTTTATTAAAATTGTCTTCATCGGCACTCAATGTGGTTGTATTTGCAATAGGTCCTTTGCAGTTAAAGGTCACGTGATTACATCCATCCAAAATTAATTAGTTATGACAAAAGGATGTTCAGAAATGGAAAGATTAAGATTACTTTAAAATAGACATAATGTCAAGTCTTAACCTTAAGTACTTCAAAAATGACAGCAAGTATAAAATCAAAATATTTTAAAGAAAATGTATGTGAAAATGGTTCTGGAAAGCAAGCCTTGCTCTAACTCCAGTCATACAAATCAGATTTTAAAAAAAATACTCTTGATGTCCTTCTCCACTTGGATTTTCCATGTCCTCGCTTCCTCTTGCCCTTGACTTCAAACTCCAACGCTTTTCTCAACACATGCCCATCATCCCTCCTTAAAGTGCATATGAAACGAAAATTTTTTGTTCATAAATCATTAGTTCAATGTGTATGAACATCTGATTCACCAAAGTTTTTTTCGAAAAATTTCAAAAAACCCGTTTTTCGGTCTCTGAAACCTTGCAATATTTGCTAAAAAATTGACCCATGGACTGGGAGCGACGTGACGTCATAAGGTTTGCAAAGGGTTGATTGAAATCTATTATAGTACTGATATAACAATGTAGTTAAGTTTATTAACATTGTTTGGGACGCCAGCAACGCAGTATTTCCCTCCACGCTTTCTTGCTCTCCTCACATTCTCCTAAATCTTTACAAAAAATCATCAACTTGCAAACCTTATGACGTAGCATCGCGGTCACGTGACCTTTTGACGGCGCTCAAAGCGGGTCAGTTTTTTGGCGAGAATAGCTCATTAAAAGGTCATAAAACAAAGGCTTTTTAAAATTTTTGGAAAAAAATTTCGGTGAATCTGTTGTTTATACATATTAAACAACTGATTTATGAAAAAAAAATTGTTTCATATGCACTTTAACACATGCCCGTACCATCTTGCTCCATTCGCCTTTACCATCCGAACCACTGTTTCTTTCAATTCCAACATCTCCATTATATATAAATCCTCTGTTCTCTTTTTCTCCATAATTTTTTGACCCACGGATACTCCATAGGAGTAGCAGAGAGTTATTATAGCTGGGACTTTCTCCTTTGCATAAATTTTGTGCAACAATGGTTATTGTTTTAGATCCTCCAGGCTGCTTTGCGCGGTTGGTTTGTATATAAAGTGTCTCGATCCACAATGTTTACCACTTTACGGAAACTTGTTCTACTTTATTTTTGCCGTTTAAGCAATCTTGCATGAGTTCGATTCTTTGATTCGTTTAGAGAGTTGGTCTAATTGTTTGCTTTTAATAATAATGCATCGTTGTTCGAAAATTTTATTAAAACAGAACTGAAAAATCGAAAGGAAATCTGGAATAACACTTTCACTCTTTCACACGGTCTTGAACGAGTTGTATGGAGGAAGCCAGTTTGGGTCTGAATTGTAGTTCTACTTGTGCACGATATCCTTGATCCGTCTCATTGAGACATTTGATTGTTGATGTTAGTGATTGTATTACAATTGTCGTTAGCGACAGTGGCTTCAGTGATAATTTCTTAAGAAAACTGATTCTTAATTTGCATTATCAAATATCTACAGCGCCCAGGAAGACAAGGGACGGTAAACTTGATGTTGAAAAAAAGACTGGGCAGTGGTTAGGAGCAACTCTTCTAAGTACAGGGAAAGGTGGAAAAATTGTGGTAAGAAAAACACTTTATAATATCACATTCAATTAAAATCAAATAATGAATTCCTATTAATTTCATTAAAAAACAGCTTAATTATATATGCACACTGCATGCAAATAGCTAAAGATACAAAGCAGAAAGTGTGAAGACGGAAAAAACGAATACAATACGAGAAAATTATATATTATACTAGTTACTTCTATAGAAAATGACTGTTGTGAGTACAAATATTTTGTTATAGTGACAATACTGTTCTATATTTGGCATTTAATGTCTTTGGATTTTAACCGCTAACCGCATGTATCGTTTTTACCGAAATGCTAGTGACATCCTTGAATCGACTGTCGATATGGTGTGGACTTGAACCGCTGATTGTATGTATCGCATGTTCGTTGTTAGTGACATCCGAAGATGAATTACACTGTGTTCCCAAAAGGAGGCTACTCGCAAAATGCGATAAAATACGATATAAGATAAGCTAAGCTAAGCTATCCATTATTCGAGGCTTTTTGTAATAGTTTTCTTCCGCACTTTACTTCTCGTAAGTGATGTTATTTACATTTTACCAACAGAATACAGTAAGACTTTTATTAGCGACAAAGGCCATTACATAGTCAAGGTCCCAAGGACTTTAAACGTTGTTCTTATTTAATCAACATTGTTATTGGTGAAAAAATATATACCTTAAATAAATGGTTTCGAGGTTTGTTTTGCAACATGTTTTTATCTCCAGTAATCAAATGAAAGTATCGGAGGTTATTTTTGCGACTCATTGACAATGCACTTATA
>JAOBAY020011447.1:0-15125 GCA_025331085.2 Zoanthus sociatus | reverse complement strand
TACTTAGCGATAAGATCCAAGAGCATGGACTAAACAGATTTAATAAAACTCTAAGCCAGGCATGGTAATAACCACGAAGTTGTTCTAGTTTTTTAAAATATGTTTCGCTTTCAACTGAATTCCAAGATAATGGTCAAGGTTTGTTATCTAAGACTATATTGTGACGTTTATTCTGCAAAGTTTGAAAAATGTAAGCTAAAATTTTCAAGTTTTGATGCTATTTCAACAAAAAATAATAAAAAACTAATTATGAGTCCCGCTTTTATAGACTAATTTGAATTTTGAGACTACAACACCACAAAATATTGATGGGTAGTTGGAAAAAAATATATTCCGTATTGGGTAGAATCGCGTAGCGACGGAGCCCACTACAGAGAATGAATATATTTCCAGTTCCAGCGCGTCGTGTGTTGTTGTCTCGAAATCGCAATTATTAGTTTTGTATCGCGTTTCCAACTACGTTTTTCTAATTTTCAATTCTCCTAATATAAACTGAAGCGCTGCTATTGCGATTTTGAAAACGTTTAACATTTTTGTTTGTCATGTTCACAAAAAAAATTTTACAGTTTTTCTTTATGAAAAAAGTGAATTGAAAGTTTCTCTCATTTTTCATAAATCTGTGATACGTCCCTATCTTTTTTAACCCACGATGGAATTGTCACCTAGCGAAGAAACAAATTACGAATAAAGTAAAGCCACTGATGGAGAAATTCTAAATGGTGGACTTACAAGTTTCAGTTGGTATGTTTTATATCTTCTGATGTTTTAGTTACAAACCGTTTGTTATAAAGGTTTATCGAAACCGTTTATTTATTGCCACCCAACGAGACGGCGAACTAAACAGCAAACTAAATGCTTGAAAGCTATCATAAACTAATAGCGATTTGGAGACGGCAACACCATAAAATATTGACAGCGTTGAAAGAAAATATATTCAAAATATATTCCAAATTACATTTGAGAAAGAGTGACTAGCCACTTTTAGAAAAAAACACCATCTCCATCAATTAAATCGATATTTGATAGCTCATTTTTCTGTCGTTTGAATGACTATGTCCGTCATTCAAATTCTTTTTATTGAGAAATTTACTACCTTTCATTGCGACAGTTTTAATCATACCTTGGTATCTGAAATTTCAAAATATAGTTTCTAAACTTACCTTCCTTACATTCAAAGAGAAATTTTGAAGTTTGTATTTTAGTAGTGTAAAAACCAGTGAATTAAAAACTGAACAAGTCAATGAACGAAACGAATTTTCACATCGCGCATTAGATCCAATCAAAAACCGCAATTTTGAGGCTATAATACCACAAAATGACGACTTCTCCAAATATAAAAAAAACGTTCAGTGAATCGCGATACTATAAAAGATTTTATTAGATATTACTTAAAATGTTTTGCGCATGCGTAAAATCACTACGTAACCGGGTTTTAGCAAAAAATTGACACAAAATAACAAAATCGTCGTGACATCGCCCCTTTAGTGGGTTGAAACGTGAAACATGACATCCCTATAACCATCACTCGATCTTTTTTTTCGTGCGATATTAGCCTAACGTTTGTAGGTCTTTAAGAATTATAACCTAGTACATTTTACAGTAAATGAGCCCAGCAAAAAAAATAAAACCATCAATACCCAGCGTTTATTCCCAAACGCCAACAAAATCCAATAGTGTACCCCACACTCCTAGAAATACAACTTGAAAGATAATATTCTTACAGCAGGGAAAAAAGTATGCTAGGGGATTCACCTTCTCGGGCCAAAAACTTTCAGATCCTGGCCACGCCACAACACTAAATTCCACTAAAACGTTTTATATAAAAATTACTTATAATTTAAAATCATGTGAACCTACCATTTTCCTTTAACGTTTTATCAAGAATTTGATGGGTTTCTTCATTCATGGCTTTGCTCAGGGTCCTTTTCAAATCTGGTTCTTTTTAACGATGTCAAAGAAATTGCGTCAGTATGTGTATAAGACAAAGAGATCAAAATTCATCACTAAGCAAAGGTGTGGATAAAATTTATTAAAGGATTCTTTTCTAATTTACATGGAAAACAGAAATTAATGAAATAAAAGTAAGCATCAATTTTATAAAAAGGAGAGGAGAACTAGGACAAGCAAAAGGAAAGGAGGTGAGGGGGGATGGGAAGGGAAGGAAATGGAAGTGGAAGGATAAGGGAGGCAAGATGAGGACAAAGGGAAGGGAATGAGGATGGAAAGTTAGAAAGATAGGAAGTGAGAGAAAATGGAAATGGCAGGAAAGGGAGGCAATATGAGGGCAAAGGGAAAGGAATGGGGATGAAGCAGTGCGAGTTCATAGTTTATCTAGCATATGGAAAATTCAGTTGAAAACCCACGGACGGTGTAGAAACTTACAGATTAAGCTTCTTAAATTTATTATCCAGTTCCACTTTTCCTCTCTTTTTATATCAAGGTACTTTAAGCAACTCACTCGTTCAATCAAAGAACTGCTCTCTGACCGTAGTTGGAAGTCTTTAAAGCGTGATAGGATAGTTTTACTACCAGCGAGCATCAGCTTGGGTTTTATGACATAAGTGCGAGTCGATTTATAAATACCAATTTGATATCAGTCTAAGACTGTTTGAAAAAATGACAAGTACAGCGTCGTCTCCATATAAGAACAAACGCGTTTCTGAAGCTATTGGCAAGCTGTTGATGTAAATGTTAAAAAGGGACCTTAGATACTTCCCTAGGGTACACCCAGGGTGATCATTTGTATTTCAGACGTTGTTCATTGATGTGTACACATTGTCTTTTTCAGCTAGATAAGATCTATACCACTGCAAGGATCTTTCAAACTCAACATCGGGTCGTCGTTTACATGGCCATTTGTTCTTGACATATACAGATATTCTCATTATATGTGTCCCCTTTGAGTTAAAAATCCTATCAAATGTATTTCTTGTGGATGGGACATCTCCATTAACATATGGACGAGAGATTGCCGTTACATGTATCCCTTTTGGGTTGGGTTTCACTTTACCTATATACCTTCTGGGAGGAAAATTCTAATAGAATGTATCCTTTTGGGTGGGATTTCTCCATAAAATGTATCCCTTCTGGGTGGGTTATCCCTTATTTGCTGGGCCTCCTATAGTATTACATTACCATCTTATTAGTTAAACTGGCATGCAGACAAAGCTAAGTATTCTTTTCAGCTTAATAGGTTTTACACAAACAAAATACATACGCGTTTCTACTTGATAACTTGGATCTGTCGTATACTTGTATTCGTACATACCTAAAATAATAAAAACAAATGAGCTGGTGAACTTTAGTGAGTAGGACGTAACTTTTAAAACCGTTAACAAGGCTCAACACAATCTGAATCCGATTTCAAGAATCTGGATTCTATATTGTCTGAAACAATTTGGCCAGTATACAAAAACAAAATGATATTCCGATCAACTGCATTCACTCAATTGCAAGGGAGTCCGGAATCCGATCAAAAAATAAGTATCTTGGAGTCTAGTATAAGTAGTCCGCAGTCCAGTTTGTGAAGTTTGGATTCCAGAAAATCTGGATTAAAAGTTGAGTGAATCTGGAATCCACTCAATAAAATCTGGAATTCAGTCGGTATTATACGGAATCTAGTCGAGGGAAACTGTAATCTAGTCACAAGAATCTGAAAATTAGCCAAAGATATATGGATTCCTGTCAAATGACTTTGGTATCATCAAGATAATCTGAAATTTAGTTCAGAGAATCTGGAATTTACCAAATGGAATCTGGAATTCAATCAATGGAGTCTGGAATTTAGTCAAAGGTATATAGTATCTAGTCAAAAGAATCTGGAATCCATCCACATAATCTGGAATCCACTTTATGGAATCTGGAGTCATAAGTGCATGTTGGAATCCAACAAGAAGATCACCAAATTATCGTCGTATTCATAGCAATTCATAGAACAGTTGCTTTTGGATTCCTAAGGACAATTATGCGTGAATTATTTCTACCCTCACAAAACTTGCCAAAAACTTAATACATTTGATTCGATAGCAGGGAAATAAATGAATAACCAAAAATATCTTTCCCCGCGTTTGCCATTTCAACTTCCATTGTATTGAAGAAAATTCAATTCACCACATCCATTTCAAAGTATTTGTTATATGAAAATAGCTAACGATAATATTTCAATGAGCTTCACTTAATTAACTTACCATTATTAGTTTTAACTGAATTAAACCTCTTTACCGGCTCCAGGGGTAAATAACCAAGGGGAGAAGACACTGGCTGGTAAAGATGATTATTTTGTCCACGAGACAATGATGCATCTAGGAGTTGTAAGAGAATAACCTTTAATGTATACTAAATGGACGAGAGTAAATACAACATCTGAACCTCGAAAAGGTCTTTCTCAAGTGAGCGTAGACAGCTAATAAAACGTTTAAAACAAAAATAATAAAGTTTGTGTCTCTAAAGACAGCATGTTATCCTTACCCATGTTATTTTAGTTTATTATTATCGATAAAAAAACTTTTGATGAATTGTTCAAAGCTACACCCAGAGGTATTTAGCATGCATAACAAACACAAGGATGCAGAAGCTCAATGGCTTAACTAGGGTTAGTTAATTCACACACCAAAGTAGGTAGTAAAGTGTGCTTCTTTAAAGCAGAGAATCCAGCATTGTAGTAGTTAGTTGTCGACAGTACAGGGAATCCAATCTAGTTGCGGAATTTCAGTGTGCTGCAACACCGCTATAAGTTAACACTTACAAATTTTAAGCGGCTTTATTAGATTATGCAAGAACTAATCTGCAAAAGGTAAAATGTTTTGAAGTGTTAAGCATTTGTTGCGATTTATCATAAGCACTATTAAATAAAATTTTTGTGGTGTAAATGTTGCAAAAGCGATTCGTGCCACAAGTATGAGAGCAAATACATGAGTGATCAAGTACAATTAACTGCTAGGAATTGGAAAATTCACTGACCTAATTGGTTGACATTTCCCTGTTCTGCATAGTTTTCAGGGTTAACAGAAATATCGTTCTCGATACAATGTTCTGATACCTTGATATCATTGTCTTTTCCATGAGAGAGAACAATACTGTAAGGTCTGAGGGATGACAACATATTTTTTATGTTAAACTTCAAACTGGAATTAAAACTATTACATAATTACTAAACGACTAAGATTTGTTGGCATTAACAGCAATAAAAAATAGGCAGTCTAGGACTGCATGTGCCCAGTGGAATTGTAGATGGATACATGCCTTCAATAGAGTGGTTTCGCTTTAATTATTAAACAATCTCTCATAGCCAATGTCTAATAATTCATTCGACACAAAAGATTACAATAGACATATTTCTATTAGACCAATATCTATTTCACAGATTAAGTGAAATTGCTCTAACACGGCAGGAATTTGTAGCATAAAACCCTTTTATTATATGACCAATAAGTTTTTGCACTAATATAGTCAAATAAATAATTCAGGCTTTACGGCATTTTATTGACATGCAATGCTGTCAGGAGAATAGGAAACAATCATGAATGAATATGAATATGAAATCAAGGCACAAACGCCAAACAATGAAATTATGTATTTTACCGGTAAATACGATAGTCGAAATATTATCACACACAGCTCAATGATATGATTTTTTCTAGCATAAATACGCACTCTTGGTTATGCTGTTGATCGTTGACTAATGATATCAGCGCCTATTTTGAAATGCGAAGACTCGTAGTCGGCTCGTCCTCGGTAAGACATTGGTGTGCCGATTAATCTCGAGTTGATCTCGAATAACTCCGAATCACACCACCCAGGCATATACCCAACCACCTGCACGATAGCATTGTGCCTTGGGCTCTTCGAGCCGCTATGCACAAAAAACTAAGTTGGTGCTAGATTGAATTTATACTGGAATATTACAAAATTTAAATATAGAATTAATAAAGCTAACAAAATGGAAGGGTAATATCTTATAGAGACTGATCAAACAGAATAAGAGTGAACCTAAGACAAGCAAAAGAATCAATCAAATGTAGGGTAAAAACTTATCTCCAAGTCAACTAGAACTGGGCAAAAACGCAACTTATTGATGAGAACTGTTTACCACTAATCAAACTGAATCTTCCCTCCATTAATGAATTCGAAAAACAAAAACCGGTAAAACAAATTTAAACATACAACCGTCAAACAAAAACATTCTACTTCGTTTGGTTGAGAGAAGGAGGCAAAATTTCAATTTACTATTTTAAAATGTCATGCGAGTGGTTTGATTTTAACAAATTTTATTTGTTCTGTTGTTGTCATGTTGACAAAATTAGAAAGCTCCTCGCAGTAAAACGAGTGGTAGTTGTGAAAACCTGAAACTTGCCTTCAACTTGAAGTTGTTCCTTTTCAAAAAAAGCATGTAATTTATTGACGGAGAAAGAAAAAAGAAAAAGAAAAGTACCCAAAGTTTATTGTTTTAAAAACTTGCTGTTTTCTGGGGTGATGAGTTATTGTTATGGACAACTGTGAAATTCCAAAGTAGAGGGCAATTATAGATAAACGAGGTGTCGAATTATTTGTTATAATAGTGTTTTTTGAATAACAGTTTATATGCATTACCCATCATCACTTGCCACTACGGCCTTTGTGGTTTCAAAAGGCAAGCCATATTTGTCGTAGGCCAATTTCCCTTCATCAATCACTCTCATCCTTTGTTGTGGTCTTTTGAAGAAATTCAAAGGATTGTCGTCTTGTTGTAGATCGGAAATGGGACTGTTTAATGCGTGCATGTTGAACCTCATCAATTGCGATGGTCGACACTTTAGACGAGCAACTGACCAAAATAAAAAAATAATAATAAATGTTTGAGAATACGTGAGTACTTAAAGACGTTTATAAATATGGTTGCTTTTCTGTGTTATCTCCTCTTCAGCTACATTAGATAAAACAGAACATAATCATAACTGTATTTCTAAACAGATTAGCAATTATAGTGAGTTTCATCCTCTTCCGTACGGCATCTTTGTATTGGTTGGTCTGATCGCTTCGATAATGCATGCACAGAATTGTAATATATGTAATAGATTCTTAAATCGTGAAAAAATGTCATTCAAAGTTTAACTGTTATTCGTTGTTTAAAAAAAAATGTTTATGGTATTTCAAATGCTTCACTTTAACAATGAAATCGAAGATTATTAACAGTCATACATAGCCCAAAATTGCTTAATGCAAATTGTTTGACCATTAAACCGAAACTAAGTGCATACTTTAACGAGAGATTCCAAGCTATTTAAAGGGATGCTCACAGCATCTCAACGTAGAGTTAGTTCCATAGCACATACAAAAGTCCTGGTGACACTCTACATATGTCACTTGCGACGCAACCACACGCCGAGGTGCAATCACAAACGTCTACATTGCTCAAATTGTCAACATTTTGTGTTATTATTTAATAACCAATATCTCAAAATGCGGTGTTTAGAAATTCATAAATTTAAAAATATTATGTTCAATGTTAAGAGGTTTCTGAAAACGTTAACGCCATGTGTGTTATTGACTGAAAATGAGTGTTACTCAAGCCGATTGGCCACGATTAATAAGAATGTGCTCCTTTTGTTTTTTTTTCTTTTTCTGTGTCACAGATTTCCGCATGCGCACTTTTGGCAGTTTGAGGTATAGAAACGTAAAGATTTTCAACTCAAAAAAGTACTTTATAGCTTTACTTTTGCAATTGGTCCAATTTTTGTTAATTCTTTTCCAAACAAAATTAAACCACTTATAGGTTATTTTTAAGATTTAGGTTATCGTTTCTCTCTTAGTTTAGTAACTAAAAAATTACAGTTCTAAAAACCCATTATTTATTGTAATAAAAAAAAATACAGAAAATGTTTTCACCTTCCTCCCCATTGTACATGACAGCGTGCAAGTGATGACGTTGGTTAGCACCAGATTCGTGTTTGCCTGTAGTGAGAACACTGTTTTTAATGAAATGCGCTAGCTATACAGTATGCTATAATTAGCCACTATCAAACATACCACAATACTCTTTATATGTCACTCCCGCACGATAGAGTGGTGCTTACCAACTTGTAGTATGGGGTAGATTGGTTACGCAAAGCTTTCTCGTGGAATACCGGGAAAAATACTGTGTCACTAGAAATTTCCTAGTACATTCATCAAAAACTTATGTGTATACAAAAGCACAAGCAACACGTAACACGTTCCACGGTATCCTACTTGAAAGCATTGCAAAACATCTGTACATCTTTTTCAAAAACTCGTTTCTTAACTTTTGGAAAGAAACCCCAACATAATAACAATTTCGATATGCTTTTTTTCTCTTTTTTAAAATTTGTTTTTGGAGCAAAAAGATTTGAATTTTCTATTTTCGTGATGAAAAACTATCCATTCAAAACAAAAAAAAGTTAGTTTTTCAGTGCCATGTAAAATTCTTTGTAGAAGCATTAATGTTGTAACGCTGGTTTAAAACTTCTACTCACGAATATTGTAGATTCGTTTTTTCCCTTTAGGGTCCTGGTGCTCGTATAAATCATTCCCCAAATGGTTCAGGATTATGGGATGTCTTGTCTTGAAGTATTTCCGAAAGTAGTATCCAGCTTTTGGTGGCACTATACAGAAAACAAGTAAAAATAAACATCTGAATCAGTTTTTTTAGTTGTTAATATTTATTAGGTCAACAATGTATAAAACAAACAGTATCGTTTTTGAAACATTAGTTTAGAGAAAGTAAGGAACAAAGAAGAAAAAACAAAAAAGAAAGTAGAAAAAAAAATGAATGTAAAAAATTGAGGTGGAAAGATATTTATCTCAATTATGGAAAGAAAGCAAGAAAGCTACGTTATTTTAAACACTAGTAAAAAAAAGGCACAAAAGGCACAAAAGCAAGCAGGAAAGAATTAAAGTAATAGTAGAAAAAGAAAAAAAGACAACGAAAAAAGGGTAAAAAAAGAAAGTAAAAGATGAGGCACTAAGATATGATTAATTTTGATACTCATACCATTAAAGTTGAAGTTGTTGAAATTCTCCATTCCGTACTCGGGATTACCGTAGTCAAGCTGTTGCTCGTCATGTTTTCGGTCGTCCTCTCCGCTCCCTTTGGATGATTACAGATACATCAGTGAACACTTGAAAATAATAACTTTATTTATAGGTGTCAATATACTTTAGCCGGCCAAAGGCCTACTAATTGGGGACACCATCTTTACCACTCAAAGGTGGACGGAGACTTTTCACATGACTGACGTACACACATAAAAACACAGAAGTCTCCGAGGGCCTACGATTTAACATCCTTATCCGAGAAGACGCGAAAGTCAAACAATTTGCAGATGTTAGAGCAAAGGCAGCACGGTCTTCTCAATTATTTTAAGACCCTGAGTGTTGGTCCTGTCGGGAATCGAACCCGAGCTTCCCGCAATAGACTGGCACCTTACCAATTATAGGCTAACCAGAAGGCGATCGATTAACTATAATACAAAATTTTAAAAAAAACGTCAGAGATACGTTTTTCCGGGAGATCTACCTACTAACAGGTTAACTGTAAACCCAATATAAATCTAAAGCCCGCTACTTAAGTGGCCATAATACCCAATAGAGTGGCTTTAAGTCAGCTATAGTAGCACGTTTGTTCTATCTGTACTTGAGTTCATATTTATAGCAACATTCTTCAAGCAATGTGCTTTACCATTAAAACTGCAAATTACACGGTGTTAGTGAGGAACTTACAAATTAAATTTTACGTGAACATGCTAGGGAAAAGAGAAAGAGCGAAGACTATCTATTTTGTACACTACAGAAAATTTAATAAAAAAATTATTTTCAGCAAATGTTCTTAATGAACAACTTGCAGTAACCACGGTATGACAACGTTATTTGGTATTTTGAGGCATTTTAAAACCTGCAGGAACGCAAACCCTCCGATGGATTAATGAAAAAGTAATTCAATGTACACTGATTCAATAATCAAGTTACTGCAAAAAAATATTGTAATCTCGTCAGTGGCATCATGAGGATTATCTCATAGTGTCAAAAGTGGTGACAAAACAAATTGCTTAATATTCATTTACTTCACCAGGCATTAGCGACAAAAATCAACCGAAATATGGCTAAAATACCATTTGTCGCGTGAAGCGCGAAAAGAAAAGTTTAGATTACAGAAACAAAGTCACGGGGAAGCATTTGGCTTTTTATGAACGATCTCCTACTCATCGTTATTGATTGTGATTACAGACCCTGATGATATCCTTATTTATTCAATAACTTGAGAAAGTACTGATCAAAAAACTCCAAAAATTATTTTGATTAGGGATAAGATCTAGCAAAGGCAAGCCAGTTAACAGAAAAGATTTTCTTTCAAAGTTTCTTGTTTCTTTAAAGCACAAAGTTTTTGTTCACTACTAAATTCAGAAGTTACAGAGGCTCATTCTGTTTATTCACCTAAAGTTAATGTTGCACCTTCATCATTACTTTCATCATCAAATGGCTGGTCTGCATTACTGCCAAGATCAGTTGTATCTGGAATGAAAAATGCAATAGGATAAAAACTACTACAAAACATAAACACCATATTTTTCATAATTATTATACAATCCTTTCTTCTCCATCACTATCATCATCAACATATTTACTTCAACTTCCTCATTATATTCTCACCAGCATCATTAACAATTGAAAGAACAGTTCCCCATTATTATTAGCATTATTATTTTAATCACCATATTCATCAACGTCATTTTTCTATTTCATGACCATCTTCCCATTAACATCATCATTCCCGTTTTTTCCAACAACATCATCACCATTTTCTTCATCAACATAATGCTCTGTATCATCTCCATCTCCATCATCATCATCATCATCATCATCATCATCATTATCACCACCAGCTTCTCTATTAACATCATCCTCTCTAACGTCATGATCATCTTTTCCATTATCCAAAACTTATCATTGACAACAGTCCCAAAGCCAAAGATTACCCAAAGTTTCACAGACCACTAGTAGGTAATTACATTGTCAGTAAACAGATATTTTTTTTTCCGAGTTGCTATTGGGTTACAACTTTTGGCTGGCTGTTTACTCCAGCCTCTACATCGTACTGACAAGTCCCAGAAAAGACGAAATAGCTGTCTACGGTTGAAAGTGCTGATTTAATCCGAGTTCTTGCTCATATTGGTTCACTGACAAATTAATTTCAACGTAGTTTTCCAGCATTTATTTTATTTTACGCCTGTTTTCATGCCTATTTCCGTAACTGGGTGATCTTTTTAGATCCTACGTGATGTGGGATTTTGTACACTGTATTCATCATTGTAGTCTATATGTCTTAATCTAAACACCATTCTACTAGCTTACCATCATCATATACATCGTTGTGACTCCTGCAAGGTTTTACATGACACACTTGAGTCTGTACAGGAGATCCAAGTTTAGAACAGTCCTTCCCGCCAAATTTAGGTTTAGGTTTATCACAAGCTCTGTGACGATAACGCAATCCTTTGCCACATGTCACGCTGCACTCAGAGAAATTGGAAAATGAACTGTATCCTCCATTAACTGTAAAAGAAACAGAGTAAGAAAATAAATATAAAACCAAACAGGCCAAACCAGATTTTAGGTTTATAAGAAACAAATTTAGTAGTGTAGTACAAGAATAAGAATTTTGGTAGATAAAGAACAAAATGAGGATCCCTTTTATAAGAAAAAAAAAATCACTAATCCATCATACATATCAAGTCACTTAACTAAAATATGGAACTTTAATTCTTCTACTTGCCGAAGAATTTTCATGATTTCAAAATACAACATTTCTTTCAATAAAAAATCTTACAAGCAGCTTTAAAACTATTGTGTTCTTCAACAAATAAAACTACTTGCCATAAAATGCGCAACTGCCATTTGTGTATCGGCATGTGACGTAATAAAAAGAGATAAATTATTTAACATGGAGAAAAAACTCAGACGTACGACAAAAATTAGTACTGCAAAAGGTCACCATTGAGTACCAAGGGTATCTCAAGATTATGTAATCCTCTATCATTGTAAAAGGTTCACCCGCACAATAGAGGCTTTGCATGACCACGTGACTCAGGATTTTTCCTAAACATTTTTGACATTTTGACACCATTGAAGTATTTCTTTGAAGGTAAGTGCTGTCAAAATCTGGATTTTAACAAATGCATGCTGAAAATAATTTTTGCTTGGATTTGATGAGTTATGAAAACAATTATTTGCATATTTTGAATTTAGATTCATAATGTGTAAACTATTAGTAAATTTCATGGTTTATATTCTTATATAAAAAGATTTATCAGAAAAATGATTCAAAACGAATTATTAGTTTTTTAATTGCTCTAAAACTTAGAAATATTTTAAAGGTGCCCATGATAGTGGGCAGCTTCCTGCCTCAATTTATTTCTAGACATCGCCACAACCGTGACTGTATTTCAATGCGCCATTATTAAGAGTGCTGTATTGAAAATGTCAGAGTCTTCAATAATTGTTTTTATACTGAAATACAAACCACTGGATATATGAATCAAAATGATATTTTTGAACTTTTTCTCCAGCGAAAGTTATCATTTATCACAGTATACACTAACATAATTTAGCACGCTCTTTGACCTAATAAGATGTGTGATGTTTTAAAGATAGAATTCAACTTTTTGTTAGATTTATCAAATATCAAATTTCAAATTGGAAATTTCATTGAAATTGAAAATTTGTGGTGCCGAACATAGAAAGGGAAAATATTCAGATTTTGGGTTTTCATTGACAAGATGGCGATGTTTACTCAATAGAGGAACCTTCCCGGTTTTGCCGACGTGTGAAAGCACTTTAAATAATGGTTGAACTTTTCTTATCCTTAATTAGATTATTGAACTTACTTCCTAAAGATGTGCTGAATAATTCTGAAGCAACAATAAAAGTTTTAAATTCTTTCTTGTTATGTTGTCAGCACTTGCGTGTATTTGTAAACAAAACACTTACATCAGTCTCTGAACCCTTCAATATTATACCATATCATAGCACATCATATCATAGCACATCATATCATAGCACATCATATCATAGCACATCATATCATAGCACATCATATCATATCATGTCATAGCATATCATGTCATAGAAAGTCTGAATATCTTTGCAGACGTGGATTTCCTCATAACTATGGTTTCCAGTTCCTACTCTTGGGAGTTTGTGTGTTTCAAAGTCTTTTACGTGTATTATCCCTCAGGGCCCAGTTGTTTAAAAGCCGATTAGCACTACCCAGGGATTTATGTTTAACCCATGGTCTCGTTTCTAATCTTACAGGGACGGATTTGAGCTGTAATTTTGAGATTAACAAGTTTTTTTCCAAGAAAAATCCAAATGGTATTCTCAAAGAACCGTTTACCTTTTCTAAAAGAAGAAGTTCCTTGAATTTTTGCTTAAGCCAGGGTTAAATTTAACCAGCCTTTGAACAACTGGGCCCAGGTGATCTTCTAAATCTTCTAAACAAGTTTCGGCTCGTTTGAAGAGCCCTCGTCAGTTATAAGTAAACGTAAAAGACGTTGGAACACACGAACTTCCAAGAGCAGGGATTGGAAATCATAGTAATCATGCCATAGCATAGCATAGCATAGCATATCATATCATATATCTTACCATACAATTTTTTTAAACATATGTTATATCATATCATAAAATATCACTTTTTGTATTATATCATTGGTATAACTTACTGGGACAGTTGTGTGTGTTACACGCTTGCCTCTGTAGAACCTCTCGGTTATTCACCTTAATCATACGGAACCTTCTGCCTCCTCCACATGACTTGTCACAGTGGGTGAAGCCTGTAGTCAGTACATTATCTATTGACAGATATGAAAAGTTTAATGAATCCTAAATCCCAATGAGACGAAATTGATACCAAACACCGAGCTTAACATAAAGTTGAATGTCTGTTTACTCATTCTGCCTCACTATATATCATACGTGGCCTAGTTTCATAAAAGAATTTTAGAGCTCATCACAAAACAAAGTTCCCATAATAACATGCGCTTGAGATGGTAAAACATATATATAGTAATTCAATAGAGATTTGTCTCATGAACGGTGCAATAACCGCACGTTGGAATGTATCGGGTTGAGCACCGGCACGTTGTTGTTGCTAAAATTAGAATGTGTAAAGATCTTTTTTAGGGTATTCCAGACTACAAATTTCTCAGTATTTGTTTAGCTTCATGGAAAATATTTCTTTTTTTTGCTCACACAATTTTAGGCAGAGAAAATTAAATCCTAATGACTCGCACAAATGCTAACCACAAATGTGTTTATTTTTCTGAGCCGTCGCCATTGGCGTTCCTGTCTCGTTGCAAATACTGTAATCTGATTGGCTACTGTACTTGCTGTCTATCAGGTGATAGATAGCGTGTTCATGCGAGATGCAAACAAGTAATTCAATATGGCGTTCCTTTCCCGCCTTTCGGACGATTCGGAAGAGGAGCTAAAAATTTATATTCAGATAGTAGTCGAAAACTAACTTAGCAACATAATAAGATATTAGTATTTTCAAAGGTAAGAAAAAAAATGAATTCGAAGTATCACTTTGACAGTTTCACTGGACGATAGTCGCATACTGTAAACATGGAGACAAACGAGACGTTTCAAAAGCATAAATATCTTTTTGAATTAGCATTGTCATTCTATCAGGCGATAGAAATTGCGAGCTTATTCTAATTGATGAATAGACTCTGTTGAAGAAAGTGTTTTTAAGCTGTTTAAACAGGGCCGTAGCAATCCTTGGAAAACTGGGGGGGCACAACCAAGTATCAAAAGCAGGAGCCGTTTAGGGGGGTCCGGGGGCTTGCTCCCCGAAAATGTTTGAAAATTAGTTTATTTAGAAACGTATTTCCTGGGTTTAAAATTCCATCTGATGCAAACTCAGAGTGTTTAAAACTAGTGAAATATATCCGTTTTCCTTAGAGTTTCTGTAAAGCAATAGTACTGACAAAGGTTGGATTTGAAGCTAGGGTTAGGGTTAGGGTTGGATTTGAAGCTACGGTTAGGGTTAGGGCCGGATTTGAAGCTAGGGTTAGGGTTAGGGTTGGATTTGAAGCTAGGGTTAGGGTTAGGGTTGGATTTGAAGCTAGGGT
>JAOBAY020011388.1:0-15129 GCA_025331085.2 Zoanthus sociatus | reverse complement strand
GTAGTTGTAGTACTAGTAATATTAGTAGTAGTAATAGTAGTAGAAGTAATAGTAGCAGTAGTAGTAGTAGTAGTAGTAGTAGTTGTAGTAGTAGTAGTAGTAGTAGCAGAAGAAGTAATAGTAGCAGTAGTAGTAGTAGTAGTAGAAGTAGAAGTAATAGTAGCAGCAGCAGTAGTAGTAGTAGTACTACTACTACTACTACTATTATTACTAGTAGTAGTAAGAATGAATGTTTTTATATAAACTACGTTAGCTTAAATCAGTAATGCACTTCTTGCAAAGCCAAGACGAAATGGCGAAATACGTTTCACTTAAGTTTGAAAAATTGAAAAAAAAAAGTTAAAATGTTTTGTCTGCAGTTTTAGTATTTTAGTATTCAACGACTTTAAAATTTTAAAATTAAATGTACAAATTCAATATTTTTCATATACTTACTGATTTTGAAACAGAAGAAGATTTCTGTATATACAAAAATGATAACAGCTGTCTTTTCGCCATTTATCATCACTAGTACGTACTTGACTTAAAAAACTGAGATAAGCGAACACGTATACTGGGCTTATGGACAATGATTTCTTTTTATACTTTTAGTTTTGAAGCTAGGTTGGTATCTTTTTGATCAAACATTGCCATTGGCATTTCCCATTAGTGAGATCGAGAGATACCATGTACAATGTGGTTTTATTCACTTGGAACCCGATTGTTTAAGTGGCCCAAAAAGAATCCTTCTTTTGAGAAGTATAAAATTTGCAGTCTTATTTTTCAACACATTTACAAAGACTAAAAATTGTAACGATGTGATTACCTGAAATAAGTAAATAAAAGAATATCATTAATTCTCAATCATCTTGACAGCTGTTGACAGCCAGAAGCAAGTATTTTGCAGTATAAAAAGTGTCACCCCACCCCACCCTCGTGGCTATATTCCTTTCCTCTCTCAATCTGCTGACGTCAAACTTCGAATTCTTTACTTGTATGAAGCGAATACATTTTTGTCGAAGAGTAGTTATGTTTCAATATCAGCGCTTATCTTTCATTTGGAATAATCGAATTGGCAAATAATTTTAGCTATATTTAGACTTAAAAAGCGAAACTTTTCTGCAGTCTAGCAGTTCATCTTGAACTAATTTTTTTAAAATAACAAGGAGGGCGAAACTAAAGGAAATCAATACTTTCAGCAACTTTTAGGTCTTTTAGCACAAAGTCAAAATGAAATTAAACTTCTGGCAGTTCAACTATAATAATTTATAATTCGAGTCCACTTTCCTGTTTTAAAATTAGAGAATTGCGCAATAATAGAACCGTTTCTTAATCTCTGTAGTTCTTTTAATATATCTTTAGATAGAAACACTTTGGAAATCAAAAAAGAAAGCAGTTCGGTGCTTTACCAAAGCAGAAAGGAGACGACAAGCTGTACTCGGATCATGCAGTTAAACCCCTTTGTTCTCTTTTCCGCTGTTTTATGACTTAATCGCGTTTGGAATTTCTGCACTCAACTCGTGGAAGTTCATGCCAATTTTTGCCATACAAGTTTAATAAAATTAACTTGTCAGTCAGTACAATGGTTCGTAATAAATTCACGTCTAATTCTTATACAACCAGTATCGCATTTTAATTTTGATTATATTGAATTGACTTTGACCATGATTCGTTTATCCTTGAGCGAAGTTGTTGGTCCAATATTTCAACTAAAATTGAAGTTACACAGAAGTATGAAAACGTTTGACAGCAGATGGCGTTTTTGATCCGTCACCATCTACATGGATATTCCTTCGCCGGTTTTTGTTTTTCATCTTCTAGCACTGATAAAAACTAACTTTGTGAAATTCGAAGCTGATTCGCCTCAAATTGAAAATGTACATCAAACTGTGATGTTTGTATAGAACATCAGTCTTAACTCATTTGCGCTTCACGATCAAAATAGCTGTTCCAGTCTGCTGTTTGTGAAATTAAACTTTGCGTCACATTATATTAATTCATGTTTTCGCGCTAACTACCGAAACTAGATCATATTTTGCGAATGTTACTGCGTCTTCTCTTCATTTCTCAGAAAATAAAACATGCAAGAATTTTGCTTATTTTTCACGGTCACTGAACGTTGAGCAAAGTCCATGATGATAATGTATATAAATCAAAAGAGTATATTTTAACTAGAGCTCAGTACTTGAAAAGGCAGTTAATAAACTCATCTGCATTTTCATCTAAAGCTTCTGCCAAACACATTGGTAGAAATGTTTTGATTTGTTAAGAAAGTTTAACTCACTTTATCTTTTTGTTTTTTTAGTCCCTCGAGTAAAGGAAACCGACACTTTTCTTTATAGTTCTTTTCATCCGTAATATTTAAGGATCGTCATCACGGAAAGTTGACCAAGCTAAGACGACCTATTTAAGACTGAGAGAACGTACCTTGTCAAATGGTCAATTTGACATTTCTTCCAGATATCTTTTCCTTAATCTGCTCTTTAGAAGGCGCTGTCAAACCGCTATCCAGACACTGAACAACTCTCGTGGTAAGCCATGTAAACCAGAGACGCTATTCGATTGAATAGCTCATGAATAAAGATTTTTACCTAAGGCTAAGAGAGCCGGTAAAGTTGGGCCTAATTTATGCAGTTTTCTGTCATCAATCACTCTATATATTGGCCAGATCTGCATACAGAGACGTTATCTCTGCATTTTGACACAGTTCACTGCTTTCTTAACCTTGTGATACACATGGCTATAAATGACTTAAAACGTATAAAACTTAGTGCCAAACTAAAGTAAAGGCAATACATCCTACTCGGATCATGAAATGACCAAACTTTTCTTCAATAGTTTTAATTATCAAAACTAACATTCTCATTATGTGATCCAATAAGTACTATTCTGTTAAAGTTTAAAGTTTTAATGTAGTTAAAACACGAGCAATTATGAAAGAGTTGTTTTTCACTAGTTTAAAAATGCGTTATGTTTTATTGGCTTGAATTACCATTACAATAGGAGTATAATTTGAAAAAATACCGCCTTTCGGCTGGTCAGGTATCGCTTTCTTTGATTTCGTCTTTTTAAACTCGAAAGGAAATGAGCGGCTTCCTCAGGACGCTAATTCTTTTGTAGCAAAACATGAAATTCAAACAAGACGTGAGGTAGTTGTATTCATTAACAAGAAACTGACAAGTCTTTTTTAATTGCTTTTCGCTATTGTAACAGTATTTTAAAATAGAAAACAGAAAACTGTTACTATACTTTCTAGACTGTTCACTAATTTTAACTTGCTCGACATTGGGATTCGTTTTAACTAATTTAAAAAAAGTTTTAACAGGGTATAACAATGAGATTAGAATAAATTAGATGGAGGTCTTGATATAAGAAAATTAAACCTGCCAGAAAGTAATATTAATAGAAATTCTTTTGTGCACTACAGTTTTAACTAACACAATTTTGAGCTCATTAATTTTTATTGTAAAAATGATTTTCTTGCATTGTAAACATCTTCTGAGTCTTTGGGACTGAATTAAGTTGAGCTCTTACAATATTTTGTTAGTGCACAAATTAAAAGAAGTTTTTCGTAAACTTTTATTTTTAAAAAGAGATAAATCATTAAATTACATTTACAAAGGCAAAATCTTTAGCTATCTAAATACTACTTAGTTGGAGAAAATTTAGATCCACAAAATATCTTTAATTCTCGACTCATTTCTAAAGTGGAACAATGCTGTCTTAAACAATACACTTCCGATTTCCCTAGCTTTCAAAGAGATGTTTTTTAAAAACTTCATTGTATTTTGTAACGTACAAGATTTTTTAAAAGGCTTACGGCAGGAAAACTTTAGAAAAAGACAAAACGCTTCTGAAATTTGAATATTGAAGTCTTTTAGATACAAAATATTTTACTTAGCTAGGTAGTTAAGTATATATTTCTTAATTAACTTAAGAAATTTGAAAACTTATATTATGCTATTAAATGCTGTATTTTTCTTCCATTTTCGAATTCCATTTTAAGTTAAAAATAAGAATTTGTTTATTATAATTTATTCTAATTCTAAAATGTTAAAAGAAATTATAACAAACAAATTACAGAAATATGTACAAATTGTCCAGGCGCGAAACCGAAATTGTGTTATCGCTGTTAACGGAACAAATAGTTGGTTTTTAATGAACAACTGTTTTCAAGAATGGTTCTTTTAATTCGTTCCATGGATGTATACATTTCCGGAAAGAACAAAATTATTTATAATTGGCGGACGGTTAATTTGTTTTTGTGATAGATGAGAATGAAGATAAGAGATTCATTCTCCGTGAAAAACCGAACTGATCTAGAAAATTCCTCGCTGTAAAATCGCTCTAGCCATTTCCCTCAAAACATGTCATGTGAATTGTAGAGAACTTTTTTTAAAAAAATATCAAATTTGAATCACCTTGATAGTTCTATGTTTTAATATCAGGTTACTAGATAAACGTTCACAAACTTTTTTCCTTAGTTAAGGTAATTTTATTTTAGTATAGAGCTAAATTCGATGAATATCGATTGACCTTGATAAAATCTAGTTAATTCGTGTGTCTATTGCCTTATGTGCAAGACCTGAACGATGAGTTCATGAAATGAAGTGAAACTTTCCTTGTTTAATAATTGAGCAAAGAAATGATATCTTTTTAATGAAGTACATGCAAGCGATGATGATAACCAATTTGATCTAGAATCGAGAAATGACATAAAACCAAATTCTTGTTCCTAGCTTCACACAAACTCGTAACCAAAAACAACTTACCTTTTAATGGTTTCCTTCTTAAACTTAAGATTTGTTTTTAAATGTTATACCGCTCTTATAATCTCTGTTTGTCTCTAACTTCCTAGAAGAGACATCGCGTGAAATATTCCAGATATATGCCAACAAGTTGCAGAGTGAAGCAGATTTATTGTCTAGCGCCCTTGTTCAACTTGGGATCAGCAGGCATTAGTTATTTCAATGGTTTGTAGTCTTATAGTGGAAAAATCTTTCTGCCAGTATAATCCACAATGACTGAAAAATTGCGAGACATATTCCCTCCGTGCGTGCGTGCCATGCAATGTCTGTCGAACTATTTACAGATTTTATAAGATAAAAATCCCCGATACGTTAGCGGAGTGGTGTTACGTTTCTGTGGTGTCAGTGGAAGTGAAAATGCATGCTTATTGTTCAAGACTGTCAAATGCTTTTTTTATCGATACTTAATGCCTTGCCCTCGCAAGTGTTTTAAAAATGTTCTCATGAATGTGTTTCAAGTGCTGTGGTAGGTCCTTCCGGTGTGTAAAACTAAAGTAAAGCTAACCTACACACACTTCCGGTAAGAATTTTGCCCGCATCATTTATACCCTGGGAAGCCGCCTTATTTGTTTGGTTCTCTGGCTTTGCAACGAGAATTTAATAAAGACAAATAAGGCTTTAGGTCGAGTCACAGCTTGTAATCTTTCTCAAGACTCAAATAAATGTTGTTTCTCTGCCTACTCTTTCACAATTTGTGTAGCATTCAATCAACGCCAATATATTAATTCCACTAATTTTTTATCCACATCAACAAAATGTCAACAAATGCAGTAATTAGATATAACAACTGCCGTTTTATGCGACAAGGTCTCAAGATGGATTGAATGTACAGCAGTTCTACAACCTACTGTGAGTATTGAGCGTTGATTTCATTAACTGATGCTAAGTCCCATCTGGTGAAGATGAATTGGGCGTTAGTTTTCATTTTACATGAAACTTTGTTCAGCTTTAAAACGAAAGACGCTGTCCAGACTAGCTTTAATGCCAAATTTCAAAGCTAATATTAAAAGATTCTACAGTGCTGTCATTATCAGTAGCGTACATATTTTGATACTGGCTAGTTTTTTTCAAAATAAAAATTACAAATTTTTAGCATGTACCTCGAGAAATCTCAGGTTCGAGTTAATCTTTAGACCATGTTAGAATTATACAATCCATATTTTTATGTAATGAAAGCTATAAAGATTTTTTAAATCAGTAAACAGCCAAGCTGAAATCTGAAATAACAAACATCATCTTGAGGTCAAAAGCTCAGTTTATCACTATCAATCATGACACCGATAAGTCATTTCGTGTTTGCAGTTTGACTTGCATTGCACGGAATTAAAATTGTTGCCATTGACATAAACTAGCAACACAGAACATTTCAGAAATACGAGATATGAGATCGAACAGAACAAAACTCTAGCACACCCCTCGAGATCACCCAACGAGATCAAAATTCCCGCTGGGTTATTAGAAAATTTCACTGTGTTATTAGAAAAATTAACTGGGTTAGACAATGTTTTCGCTGGGTTAGCTCTTGACTTCGCGTACTAGTTCTAAGTTTGCGAGACGTAAAATGTAGTAAACACACTGGGAACTCAGCTGTCGCACTGGGGAAGGTATAAAGCGTCTAGGTAAATTCAGGAAATTTGCTGGGTTCTGAGGAGCCAAAAAATCCGATGGGTAGGGGCAAAATTTCATACACTGAGTCGGGTTTCGCTGGGTTTGTTACAGAGGGGTGTTCTTGCCTGTTTTCAGTTCAGCATATGTGATTTTCTTAAATGACTCTTGTAATTATATTTATACATAAATTTTAAACTGAATCATATGTAAAATAGGAAGAAAAAATCTAAATATCACTGATATCCTTGTCCCGGGGCTCGTGTCTAGAGAGCAAGAAGCTTTGGAACCAGGGTAAAATACCAAAAGGATTCACAGAACGCGACGTCAACAAGTAATAAAGTAGAAAAGGAGAATAAAAATGTGGAACGAGTGGCAAAACTGATGGTTTCAATAAAATGCTTTATAAACTAAAACGTTGCCCAGTCTTCTGCTAAAATGTAAAGGGATTAAAGATGCATGATACAGCTAAAAGCCGCAATAAACATTCTTGTTTAAGCAAAGGAACCTGTGCAAAAATTACTAGGCTTAAGTTAAGCAGGCTCCTGAAGTATTTTAAAAGCTTCTTTATTGAGCCTAGTAATGGGGGCTGAAACTCCAGTCCCGTGTCCCTTTCACAAATGATAATAAAAATAAATTTCCGACCACATGAAACCAGGGCTGAATTCCAGTCCGGGCCAAACTTTCCAGCACGGTTTGTGCCTACCGGCTACAATTTGAAACCCTGTACTGACGGGATGAGATCTAATCGCACGGCACGATTGTTATACTCTGAACAGCAGATTTACAAACTGTTGTCATTTTGTTGTCATTTAGAGAGATTCACGCCAAAGGTTGATTATGTATCTCGGGCCGGGCTGAGTTTCGTCATATAATCAAAATTAAAGCAAATTCAACTCTGGTCTGGGCTGAGATCTCAGCTTTGGCTGAAAACTGTTCATGAAATCAGGCTCTAAGCAATTATATATATTCTGAAGACGATATTGGCATAACCGTATTAAACCCCGGATCAACATTCAGAAAATAGTGATACCCTTCTTCAAATAATCGGTGACCCCCCTTTGCGCAACAGAGACTTTTGACAAAAAAAACATTTATGTTCAAATACACAGGCAAAGGTCTCGGAGTAGTTGCACGAGCTCCTGCGCGTAAAACGTCCGGATCAAAATTATTTTTATTATCATTATTATCATTTTTGTATGGATCGAAAATTTGAGCTCCCTCGCGTATTTTAAAAACGTTTTTTGGCTCCCACATGTAAGAGACGTAGATGTGGAGTAAACAGGGTTCTGCTGTATGTTTGCTTCTATTAAGAAGACGTTTGGAAACAAAGAGCAATTGAGGATGGCACAGAAGATGAGCCGAAAGTTTGAAACAGGAATATAGAACAAAGTTGCGTGTAACTCACAAAAATCTCATATTAATTATATAAGATGAATAGAGTTTGTTAAGTTTTCAATGTATAATAAATATGTATTTATAGAAACAAAATATCTGACCATGAATGATGAAAGCTGACAATTAAGGGCTACTTTTGAAATTTGTAGCAAACTCACACAGACGTTCGTTATGGAATCTGACTTTAAAATAGTTGTAATGGAGCCTATGGTGACGCATTTTAAATAATTTTAAACACCTGTTACATATATAGAATACTAAATAAATGCATGCTGTGTGCTTTTTCTAAACCAATATCCAAATGCAGCCCAGGTTCTTATTGCGATTATAATGAATATGCCATGTACTCATGTTTGCGTTATATATTGTATAAGACTTAGAATGGAGGGTCTCATAATCGTGTTGAAATTGCACTAATTCATCGATTTAAAAGTATTAATAAAGCTCTCTCACCTTCTTCTTGCGTCTTATTTATTATTTCTGAAAGTTTTCACCGCCAATCTTCTGCTGCTTAGAATTGCATTTCGCGAGCAAAATCTCAGCGAAAGGTCATGATCATTAGCCAACGCTTTAAAGCACGCAAAAAACGTTATGAAAAAAGGAAGTTTCGTAGTTTCACGACTGCGCCACACAATGACAGAATTCTAAAACGCCAGAGATAACTTAATATTCAGTAAAAAGACATTTGGAATAAAGATAATCACGAATAGCTATGAACTATGATTAAAGTATGAGCAAATGTTTGCAAATGCACGAGCACTATGTGTGACGTTACGTAACCTCCCAATTACTAAAACAAATGTATCTTCCAGATTGTTGCAACAACTTGGCTGGAAAAACAAAGAAGGCATTTACTGTTCTGACTGTAAACGGACTTATGCTCAGAAGGCGAACTCCTTAAATGGTTAACAACAACGGTCATAAGATTTTTAGAACAAATTGTCAAACATTCAATTTTATACGTCTGACTAACATACGGCGTGAAAAGGCGACATATCGTCAAAAACTGGCTTTCCCTTTGTTTCAACAGAAATTAAATAGTTATCATTTATGTACTAAAACTAATTGACTGCTAATTAGCTGATCATGGGCAAAAGGCACGCGTTTTTTAAACTTTCAATTGCAAAACGTAATTATTATTGTAAATAATACTTAAAATTGGAAATTTGTATTGAGTTGTACCATTTTTATACATCATTAAATCATATATGTCAAAATAATTACATCGCCTTACACGAAAATGTTTGGAAATATTCTCTAATTAATTAATATTTTGATAGTGACAGAATCGCTGACAAAGGTTAAACCTGGTCACTTTTGGGGGGGGTATAATTATATCAGTGATAATTGAAATCCTGTTTTGATGCTCCTAATAAAGTAATTTACAATTAGTATAGGCAATCATAAGACTTCGAGTTCAAGTTGGAATTAGTATTCAGTTGCACGAATGTGTTTTTTCAGAAAGTATCAAAATTAGGGTTAGACTAATCTGCGAAATCGCAGACCGCGGAACCTGCGGAACCAGCAAAAATCACAAATATTATTCCAAATACTTATTGCAAATACTTTTGAATACTATAAATAGGGTAACTGAACATTTTTATGTAATTTGCGCTTTTTAAATTCTGATTAATCTGCATATTGTATAGTGTCAGTTACATATTCTTAATAATTATTTAGGCAGGCAGTAATCCTTGCCTTTGTGGACGACAATCGATTCGATCCATGTATCATTTCAAGTCAGAGCAGATAAAACTATCGAGTATGAAGCACGAAGTATTTCCAGAAGTGGCCATAAAACGTCTGCTGCATTTACTATAGAATTACGACACCCGAAAAGTACAGAATACTTACATTCATTGCAAGAAACGAATGCAAAGTAATATTTTGTGTGCAAAGTTAAAGAAACGAACGCAATCTTAATATTTTGTGTATAATTAACAACTAGACCTCGACGAGGACGAATGGTCTAATTGTTTTAGTATAAACCTACTAATCGGTCAAAAAAGGATG
This sequence comes from Zoanthus sociatus, assembly GCA_025331085.2. NCBI lineage: Eukaryota > Metazoa > Cnidaria > Anthozoa > Zoantharia > Zoanthidae > Zoanthus > Zoanthus sociatus. The sequence goes on along the minus strand of JAOBAY020011388.1, from coordinate 5,326 downwards.
TACAAATTAAATTATCGATGAAATCCTTTGATATTGTTGCAAAACGTGGCTCATTACTATTTTGATACGCCATCTTTTCTCTACTAGTAGGCTATCACAAATAGACCTCGAGTAGAGTAGCCAATCAGAATGCATGATGCGTGTTAGACCGTTAGTAAATTTATACTAAATTGATTTAGCTATATGACTAAAGTGGCCCTATGTGCCCTATGTGCCACGGGCCACGAGGAAGACAGGTAACAGGTAGTATGACTAAAGTCCGTATTATTAAGGAGACCGAGATGCACGGTTAAAAACTTAGGAGTCAAATGGAGATCTGCAAATCTGAGCTGACACAAGTAAACTAATAAAAAAAAAAAAATCATAAATAAAAAAAATAAAAACAAATCTTTGTCAGAGTATTACAAAACATTAAGAAATCTCACCCCTCGACTGTACTTCAGCTGTCTGCCCTTTAACATGAAGTAACGCTTCTTCCATGTGGGCTGAAAGTACAAATCAGTTTAGTACGTGGTGCAAGACTTAATACTGCATATATAAAAAACAAAAAAGTAATGCATATTTCGATTTGTGGTTTTAGATGTTTTGAGATGCACAAATTCGCATTTTGCAAAGATGATCTTGAATCAGCACTTTTCAATTTGAAAATTATTCAAGTGATCAGTCAAAAACGTTTAAAACAAATACTAAAATTACCGTTTTTGACTATAAAAAATCTTCAGATAAAAACACAAAATATGCCAATTTAAAAAAAGAAAATGATTCTTTCTAAGACTAGCTACAAAAAGAACATACCACAGTTATTGTAAGTTGGTTTTTAACTATACTTTTTAAAATCTTTTTTCACCACTGATAAAACTCGTTAGATATGCAATAATGATACAGGTAAGCTTCACCGTTTTAAACCTTTTACGACCGTTTGTAAATCATTTTTACTAACAATATCTTTTGTGAAAGTATTCTAGAGATACATACCAACAAAATAGAGGAGCTACTAAAAGCTTTAATATATTTAGTATTTACTTTTGAACATCCAAACATATCTAAATGAAAACTAATAAAGACGATACAAAACTAACTTCTCGTAAAATAACAAAAAAATGGCGGCAAACATGAAAAAGGTTTGGATACTGAGCAATGGTTTGGCTACTTAGCCAGCTCATCTGATCTATATGTTAGACACTCCTATTAACACTTTACAAACCGGTACTCCTTCCTTTCTTGTCAGTGAACCCTCTTTCTCATAGACCTCTTGCGGTGTTGGAGAAGGTAACTGTAGATAAAACCAATGACTAAATTAATCGTCAAACTACAAAGTCCGAGGGCACAACAGACGAATCTTTAAAAAGAATGAGTTTGTAACGCTGTGCAAACAATAATATCGCAATTGAATACGTAAATTAAACAACTGAGAAAGAAAAGCCCGAAACAACCCATCAGCCTTCAACGGGATTCGAACCAGTGACCACAGCGGTACCGATGCAGTGCTCTAATGCAAACTGCGTTTTGAAGCCACAACTGGTGTCATTATTCAACAACAACAACAACAACAACATTCTTTATTAGGCACTCGCAGTCTTAAATACAAAATAGGAAAAATAGCTAAAATTAGAAACGTATTGGTGATGAGCACCTAGCCATTTAAAAATAGCCAAAGCTAATCTAGTTAAATGGCTAGGCCAAGCATTATTGTTGGAAATCTCAGGTTCATGGCAGAATATGTTGAAGAACTAAGCACTAATATATTAGACATAAACATAAATACAGTAGTAAACAAAAATATAAAGCATGCAAGACAATCAAATAGACACAGACACATACACACAGAAAAAAAAAATGAAAAAGAAAAAAAAATGCAAGGATAATGGGCTTAAGAGGAGGATAGAGAGCTTGAGCTTGTGAGGGTAAAGGTATGAAAATCACAGTAACTAATTATAGCATCAACTTTCTATTAGATAACTTTCTAAGAGAGAGTTGGCCACCAGCTTCTTAAAGTGGTGACGAGACTTAGATTTGAAGTCTTCTTGGATAGAATTCCAGATTTTGGCTCCTACAAAACGAGTATTAAACTTCCCATAATTGGTTCTTATTTTAGGCAGGTGATATGATTTTTTGCAAGCAAGTCTTGCGTTGTATTGATGTATTTTGTCCCAAAGATTGGGCATCCAGTGGATGAAGGGAAGACCGCTGACCAAGATAGAGTTAATGTGAGAGAGATAAGATGGCGGACATATTGGAAGTAGTTACTGTTGTGTTAGCAATCCGCCTGTAACTTTGTGATATCCAGCCATCGATCATTTTACAACTAGGAGAACAGCTTCTCTCAACTGGGTCCGCTAATGCCTTTCAGAGGTGTACAACGCTAATTCAGTCCGACTTTCTACTACGCTGTAAGCAATAGCGAACAGAATTCAAAGAGAAACATATCTTTATTTTTTTTCAAAGCAAAACAACGCACAGTCAAGCCGACTCACAATTCGAGAGTTGCACCGAGATGGCCTCCTAGTAAAACCCTAGAACTTTTTCTTGAAATGGCGCTCAAAGCTAGCGAAGAATTCCCTTCAGGAATTAGGCTTGTATATATTCCTCACCATGTTCTTTTTTGCGAACTGTTCAAATGAATCAATTTGTCCAGTCGTCTCGTCTCGCATTTTAAAATACGAAATTTGTGAAACAGTGCAACATCGTGTTTGGTCTTTTCTTAGTGTTCTCATTTTCCTGTTTATCAATGATCTCTTACTGATGAAGCTGGGCTCTGAAAACAGTTATAGTCTGATCTTATGCCATCTTTCTCAATTAGTTCTTTGAAATGTGATATTGTCAGGCAATAAGAGCAGCGAGCGAGAGACACGCTTTTGTTAATTTGTGAAAATAATGATGTAGCCAATAAGAGCGTTGTTAGGTCATTTTTACAAAACTGAAAACAAATAGCATAAGCGAGAGAGTTGCACCGAGATGGCCTCCTAGTAAAACCCTAGAACTTTTTCTTGAAATGGCGCTCAAAGCTAGCGATGAATTCCCTTCAGGAATTAGGCTTGTATATATTCCTCACCATCTTCTTTTTTGCGAACTGTTCAAAAACAGAAACTATATACAAGCAACGTTTCCACATCCTACTGACGCTATTGTCAAGCTCAAATGAATATATGCAAATAACCTAAATGATATACCTAGTCTCAACTCTCAATCTGACTCAATCCGCGAAAAATTATTTACCTAACACCTTTTTTCTCTTTTCTTTCTCTAAATAACAGTTAGATTTTTCTGTACTTGCGTTAGTATATTATTTAAGTTATTTGCATATGTTCATTTGAGCTTGACAATAGCGTCAGTATGATGCCGAAAAGTTGCTTGTATTTAGCTTCACTTATATTCTTATTAAAAAGTTTGTCTCGATTTTTCTTACTTCACATTTTGAAAACAAACAGAATGACCAATCAGCTGGCTTCTTTATTGCGAAAAATTCTTTATCTCGATACTTTTTGACGTTTAAATCTTGGGATGTACATGAAAAATAGAAGACATGATGGCGCTAAGATGTAATTGCGCTTGATCGTAAAATAATTTTTTCACCACTAATATCTTCAAGCCAACGCGAAACGTTCTTCTTATTATATGAATGAAAACCCAAGAAGCCATGTTTTTGCAGGAATAAGGCAAGCGACAATAAAATGGCGGGAAAGATTTTTGGAACACGCGTGCGTACATTATAGATAATTGGTAAATAACTCTTTTACATCGACATTATGGAATAAAATTATGGAACTACGAATGTTTTAGTTTTCGGTAAAGCAATATATAATACGTTTACTCTTTGTCACAACATTTTCTACTTGCTCTATTACAACTCACACACGGTTTCTGATTACCTCTGACAAGTCGTCAATGGTGGCTTCATCAGTGGCCGTATGACTTGGCTCTAGTGAGGCAGTGAAGCAAAGAAAGATTAGCACATATATTTTTAGCCTAAAAGACCAAACTCTTCTTAATTTCTCTGTTTTAAAAGATTACTTTTTTCAAATTATTATATGGCCAACTAATTTCACGCGCTCTGATTGGTCAGTTCGAGGTCCATAACTTATGGTACGGAAACATCTGTGTTTATTTTGATTTTGAAAGAAGCATAATATTTGAAAAATTACTTCACTCTATCACAGCACAGGAATAATCATTTAAAAGCGGGACAAGGAAATTTTTCAGCGATCGGTGCTTAAAAAGCTTATAAAAGCTTTTTTCAAAACAAAACAAAAAATTCTTCAGCAACAACGAGCGGAAATTTTGATGGTCACAACATACCTAGCTATGAACTGAGCAAACTTCCGTCTCTTCTTTACAACATTAGTTAACAAGAAGGCAACGAAGCAGGACAAATCTGATACGCTGAATCAGTTTTCAGAAAAAGACCAACGATTTATTAAAGAAGACAAACTTGTGTTCATTATCCAAACTGATTTGCCGAAAAATATTCACAATTTAACCACGTAATAATCAATTTCAACTTCGCATCAAGACACACTGTCAATCGAGCAGCTATGAATGAACCAGAAATGCGCTCAGTAATTGTTCAATGGGGAACCTCCAGTTTAAATGTTCAGGGCTAGTATAAATACCAGAACTAAGTTCGAGAAATTTTTAGGGGTCAAAACTGTCGGCGGGAAAATTGATTAACAAATGAATATTTTTACTGGTGTTCCATGTCAAAACACCGAACTTGTAAACTGCCAATCTGTTGGAGGTATCAGGATCGATGCCACTAGTTCAAAGTGCCCAAATCAAAGGCGGAATGAACTCTAGCGGGACAGAATATTATTTTCAGTGAAGGTTTGCCTGTATTTGTGATTTTAAAAATGAAAGTTTTCTTAACATTACATTTGACAATTTACACATGGTTTTGAGAGCTTGTTAACGACGAAATGCTGCAAATGGCGTAAAACAAAGAAAGACCGTAAACTCGTTTTTAAAAGAATCTTGTGTACTTAGAGCAAAATATTGAAATACATACCACAAAACGGACACGAAGCTACTACTTCCGTACGTCACTCTGTTTCGGTGTCAATATCAATTGTTTCTGAGATAAATATTATCTCATATCTACCCTTTTGAAAACAACCAATCGCGCGCAGCCAAGTTCATAAGGATTACTAACCTTTATCTGCTCCATTTTGTCTCAGAAGTTCCTGCAAATGAGTTACTTAATCAGTTAACTTAATGAAGCTTCTATTCTATTTTCTTTGCTCCAAGATAAAGTTAAAAAAACACAGAATCAATAGATTATAATATTCCCAATAACAACAGAAATGATGATAATATGAACAATAAGAACGAT
>JAOBAY020011387.1:0-25500 GCA_025331085.2 Zoanthus sociatus | reverse complement strand
CAAAATTCAGGCTGACACGCCGAGGATGTAGAGCCGGGCAATCGAAACACCAGTCATCGCAGTCACTTATTCTACCATAGTAGCCCACCGTTCACATTCAGCACCTGACCGGTGAGGTAGCTGGTGTTGGGATGAGCAAGAAAGGCGGCGGCGTTGGCGATGTCTTTGACACTGCCCAGCCGTTTTAGCGGAATTTGACTTAGCAGCTGCGCTTTAGCGGCGGCGGGCAAGGCGTCGGTCATAGGAGTTTCAATAAAACCGGGGGCAATGGCATTCACCAAGACATTGCGTGGTGCTCCCTCTAAGGCGGCGGTTTTGGTGAAGGCAATGAGGCCCCCCTTGGAAGCCGAGTAATTGGCTTGGCCTAAGTTGCCGGCCAGGCCCACTACCGAGGCAATGTTGATAATACGCCCTTGCCTTTGCTTAAACATCAGTTTAAAGAAGGCTTGGCTCATTAAGTAGGCGGATTTTAAGTTCACGGCTAAGACTTCGTCCCATTGGGCTTCGCTCATGCGCAGCAGCAAGGCGTCGCGAGTGATGCCGGCGTTGTTCACTAAAAGATGCACCTGTGGAAAGGCGGCGAGAGTTTTTTTCACTAGCTGGTCCACAGCAGATTTTTTAGAAACATCGGCGGCGACGCCAAGGGCTTTAATGCGGTGTTGGTCTGCTAAGGTGCGGGCAGCGGTTTCGGCGCTCTGAGGCGAGAGGTCGTTTATCACCAAGTTGGCACCGAGGGCAGCGAACTCTTCTGCAATGGCGTAGCCGATGCCGCGAGCGCCGCCGGTGATAACGGCAGTATGATTCCTTAAAACGAGGGGGTCCATTTCTAAGCGGGATAGATTTTCTTGGAGGTTTTCTTAAGGCTTTAAGCCGAGGCCAAGATAAGGCTTTAAGCTGAGGTTAAAGTTTATTATAATAGGATTTTTATTCTTAGAAGACTTTTTTTAAGTTTTTTGCTACACTTTTAATTTAATAGTACAATGCTAAATAAATGAAAACCAGTGCTTTCCGCTACCGCCTAACCCCCTAACCGCTATGACTTCATCCACTGCCTTTCTCAAGCCCATTAACAAAATGGATAACCCCCACAAAATGCATAACCCCCGCGCCTTACTTGCTTGCTTTATATTAACACTGGCGGTCTTGGGGTTGGGCGCTTGTACTGCAGTGCCCACTGTGGCACCCCCAGTGGCACCCCCAGAGCCCAGTCAAAATTTCAGCTTGGAGCTGTTAGCCCCCAGTGGAGCTACTTGGCACACCACCAATGCCGCCGGAAGAATTCCCTTTCGGCTCAAGTTCAGCTCTCAGTTTGAAAGCGGAGCGGTGAATCAACTCACGCTCCTCACCAACGGGGCAACCCTCTTCACCACCAACCTCTTTGAAACTTCCCTGAACGCGGGCGAGTGGAACTTTAACAGCAACTTTAGCTTTAGCGGTGCCAGACAAGGGATTATCCGGTGGAGTTTAATCAGCTCAAACTGGCCTGCCGCCACAGTGCGCAGTAAAACGGGGAGCTTCACTTATAGCTACCGTCCGCAGCCGGTGGAAAAGTTAATGGTGGAGCCGGTCGTCCCTCTTAATTCAAAGCTGCCTCCCCTTAAGGCGGGGTCAGACACCACCGTGCGAGTGCATTGGAAGGCGCCGGCGGTACAGGCTTTGGGGGTTGGGTATGAGCTGCGGTGGGCGACTAACGGGGCGGCGCTGCAGCTGGTGCGGACTAATGCTCCCTTAACGCACACCAACTACCTGGTGCCGGCGAAGTCGGGCGGCCGCTATGACTTGAAGGTAACAGCGACCAACGCCTTGGGAATGGCGCACTACGCAACCACGACACTGAGCGGAGTAAAAATTTCTACTAACCCCACGCCTCTGCCTGTCTATACTGTTACCTTTAACACCGGCGGCGGCAGTGCGGTAGCGGAGACGAACATCGTTCAGGGCGGCAAGGTGAAAAAACCCACCGCCCCCACCAGAGACGGGCACACCTTCGACAAATGGTATGTGGATGCGGGTCTTAGTACCGAGTTTGACTTTAATGCGGAAGTTACCAATGCGCTCACTGCCTATGCGAAGTGGGAGCGGATTACCTACAAAGTCAGCTTTGAGATGAACGGCGCCACCCCAGCACTGTCGGGGCAGGACATTAAATACAGTGATAAAGCCAAAAAGCCGGACGACCCAACGCTAACCGGTCATTCCTTTGGCGGCTGGTTCACGAATGCAGGGTTTAGCGGCAGCGCCTTTAACTTTCGCCAGGGCATCAGCAACACCACCATCTTCTACGCCAAATGGACGCGTAATAGCTACACCGTAACCTTCAATAGCAGTGGCGGCAGTGGGGTAACCGCACAGAATGTGCTCTACACCAATGAAGCTGAAAAACCGGCAGACCCAACGCTAGCCGGCCATACCTTTGAGAACTGGTATGTCAATAAGGACCTTAGCGGTAGCGCCTTTAACTTTAGCACCAAAATTACCGCCAACCTCACGCTCTATGCCAAATGGACGCGCAACACTTACACTGTTACCTTCAATAGCGGCGGCGGCAGTGGGGTAGCCGCGCAGAATGTGCTCTACACGAACAAGGCCACCCAGCCGACCGCTCCAACGCTGAAGGGTTTCACCTTTAAGGGGTGGTTTACTAGCGCGGCGACGAACATTGGGTTTAACTTTAACAGGGACATCACCAGCCCCACCACCATTTATGCCTCGTGGGAGCGAAACACTTACAAAGTCACCTTCAATAGCCGGGCTGGCAGTGCGGTAGCAGCGCAGCAGGTGCTCTACACGAACAAGGCCACGAGACCAGGTAATCCCACCAGAGACGGGCATACCTTCGACAAGTGGTATGTGGATGCGGGTCTCAGCACCGAGTTTGACTTTAATGCGGAGGTTACCAATGCGCTCACTGCCTACGCCAAGTGGAACACACGTGGCTACTCCGTCACCTTCATCACCAATGTTGGTGACCAACCCCTTAAAACCGTGACCGTCCAGTTCACCAACAAAGTTGATAAGCCGGTGAACCCGAGCCGCACTGGCGCCACCTTTGCGGGCTGGTTTTGGGAGAGGGGGTTAACCACTGCATTTAACTTTGACCGGGATGTGATTAAATCGAACACTACGCTCTACGCCAAATGGGCGACCGATACTTACCAGGTTACCTTTGATAGCCGGGCTGGCAGTGCAGTAGCAGCGCAGACCATTGCGCATAATGACCGGGTGCCGAAACCCAGCAACCCCACGCGGAGTGGGTATGCGTTTTTGAATTGGTACACCAATGGGGGGTATGCGGGCAGAGTGTTTAACTTTGGCACGGAGCGCATCACCGCCGCCACTACGCTGTATGCGCGGTGGATAAAAACCTATGCGGTCACCTTCGTCACCAATGTAGGCAATCCCAACTTTGCAGTGCAGACGGTGCGCCAGGGCAGCAATGCGGTAGTCCCTTCACCGGCGCCTACCCGTGCCGGCCACACCTTCGGTGGCTGGTACAAAGAAGCTGCTCTCACCACGGTGTTCAGCTTTGGCACGGAGCGCATCACCGCCCCCATCACGCTCTATGCGAAGTGGGAAGTTATCTATCACCAGGTTACCTTCAACGCTAATGGTGGCAAGGTAGCAAATAGCGGATCATCTACAAAAAATGTTCAATACGCTGAGGGTCGTAGGATTTCTGAAGGAGCGCCCACCCGCGACGGTCATACCTTCGCCGGCTGGTACACGGATAGTGCCACCACCGCGCTCTTTAACACGAACACCAGGGTCGTTACCGCCCCCATCACACTGTATGCGAAGTGGAATATAAACAGCTACACCGTTACTTACTACTTAGCGGACAATCCGACCGACTTGACAGACCCTGGCACTTTGTTTAGTAATCAGCGGGGGGTTGTCTACGACACCCGCATAGCGAAGCCGGTGCCAGACCCCACCATGGCGCCTCTCAATGATGGAAGAGGGTTTCGGTTTCAGAATTGGGGCAGAGGAATAGGTTCGTCTGGCGCCTATCTCGATTTCGATTTCGACAGTGATACCATTAGGGGAGATACCACGCTCTATGTTAGGTGGGTCCCCACTCTTAAGGTTACCTTTGCCACCAACGCCGCTGGAGCGGAGTGGACTAATCGCTATGTGCTTCAAAGCTTTTCACTGGAGGATGAAGGTGTTAAGTCCACCACCTTAACACCCACTCGCGAGGGTCACACCTTTGCTGGGTGGTTCACTAGTGCGGCGACCAACTCGCTTTACAACTTCGCCAACGGCGTCAACAACCCCATCACCCTGTATGCGGGGTGGGTGCCTAAGCGTTATGCGGTTACCTTCATCACCAATGTGGGCGATCCTGCTTTTGCAACGCAGCGCATTCCCTACACCAATAAAGCCACCGCTCTCAACCCCCCCGCCCGCACCGGCTACACCTTTGGCGGCTGGTTCACTAACCGCGACTATACCGGAAGCCAGTTTGGTTTTGCCAGCGAGCGGATCACCGCCGCCATCACCCTTTATGCCAAGTGGACGCGTAACGCCTACACCGTTACCTTCCAGGCAAATGGCGGCAGTGCGGTAGCGGCGCAGAGCGTGCTCTACACCAACACCGCCACCCAGCCCACTAATCCTACTCTCACTGGCTACACCTTCGACGGCTGGTACAAGGAAGCTGCCTTCACCACGGTGTTCAACTTTGATAAGGATGTCATCACCGCCCCCATCACCATCTACGCCAAGTGGAAGAAAAACATTTATACGGTCACTTTTCAGGCATTCGGAGACGGCACAGCGTTCGCCCGGCAAAGCATAACCCACGGCGACTTGGCCACAAAGCCGAATAATAATCCCAGCCAAAGCGGCTATGTTTTTGAGGGGTGGTATAAAGACGCCGCGGGCACTGAGAGCTTCGATTTCACCGTCGCCATCACCGCCACCACCATTATCTACGCCAAGTGGCTGCAGCTGCACACCGTTACCTTCGACTCTCGGGGCGGCAGTGCAGTGGCTTCAATAGCCGGCATTACCAATGGGCGGCAAATCTCCAGGCCTAACGACCCCTTCCTGCAGAACCAAGTATTGGTGGGGTGGTTTACGGATAGCGGCCGCACCCAGCGGTTCGATTTCTCCGGTGGCATAACCAGCAGCTTCACGCTTTATGCCGGTTGGCGCGCCACCAGCGGCCCCTCTTTCGCCACTAGTGCAGTTGAAAGAGATAGGAATGGAAATCTGGTTGCAAACAGAATGGGGGGCATTGCTCTTTACAAAGACCGCGCCTATGTGATGGCTGGTAAACTAAACAACCGGATGTTCGTGGTGTCTAACAACGGCGATCGCAGTATTTTCGTTCCGGCAGGTGGCGACTTTTCAGCGGCAAGTAGACAGTTTTTTGCCAAGCACATTTCTATCTACAAAGACTTTGCCTACTTCGTGAAACAGGAGGAGCTGACTACAGGGATGACGGTGAGACATCTTGCTAAAATACACAGAATCTCACTACTGCCGAATCAATCTCGCCTTCCCGAAGCTATTTTTACCACCGGATACATCGGCCAAGACTTGCATTACATTGCCGGCCTGGTGGTTACCAACGATAAAATCTACCTATTAGACAACTACAATAACTCGGGCGCATGGGGACTAATAGAGATGAGGCTCGACAACGGTACTCGTACCTTGGTGTCTGGGAGTGGAGTGAGCAGTAGCAGCAGGGGTAGCGGAACAGCCTTTCAGCGCCCTGAGGGAATTGTCATTTACGGTAGCCATGCTTATGTAACCGATTCTGGTGCAGACGCATTGTTTAAGGTGGAGCTCTCCAGCGGCAACCGCACCATAGTGTCCGGTGGTGGAGCTAACGGCGACAGCGTTGGCGCAGGAAATCGTTTTATTACTCCCAGGGGCGTTGCCTTCTACAACGGCGACGCTTATGTGGCCGAATTAGGCACTACTCGAACCTTTGTTAAAGAAGAATTGATTAAGGTGAGCATCAATAGCGGCGGTACTCGTCAGTCGGTCAGTATTTTTGGCTTCTCCCCCGAGTACCTTGCTATTAGGGGCAGCACTGCTTATGTAACCGATTCTTCCCAGCAGCAGGTGTTGAAGTTCGATCTCACCGCTTCCTTTCCCATTTCTGCTAGTGACCGTATCATCTTCTCCAGATAACCATTATTTTAAGCCTTAGTTCAACTATGCATTTGCGCCGCCCTTCGGTTCTGCCGGGATAATTGTAAGATTCTTGTTTCTTTTGTTCTCGGTGTTTGATCAAGTCCATATCCCAAGGTACAATCTCAGAAAATCCTCGAATATCTAGAAATCCGATGAGAAATTATAGCTTTGTATAAATATAATTTTTATTTATTTAACAGTTTTCGTCAGTTAGTTGAAAGATCCGTGCCAGTCAGACTTGCAATAACGAAGGATGCTTTTAGGAAAAACATTATTTAACTTTAAAATGAACTTTCTAGTTAGTTCTTAAATTACGATATTCAATCTACTTGAATTTGAAGACAATGTGCAGTTCATTCTTGATTAATTTCACCTTTAATGAATCATGAATATTTACACCCTGCAAGCTTCTAAACTGCACTGTTTTCTGCTCTTTAGGGAATAAAACCAACGCTATACTATATGGTCTCGCCAAAAATAGACTGGAATGAATACAGAATGAGAATAGGACCGAATTGTTTGACTTTCAGTACAATAGCTGGTTGAAAAAAGTTGCTCTTATAAATACCTTCGGCTTTGTTTAAAATCGATTTGTATTTATAATATATCAATATCATAAGCAATTTGGTATTTGCATTTTGAGTATTGTAATCCGGCAGTCGATCGAAAAAAAAAAACATGGTTCAGTTAATTTAAATTGTTTATAGCATGTAAATTCTTTCCAGTTTATGAATCAAGAGACTTTGTGTGATAAAAGCAACTTAAATTTTGAAATTTTGATCTGAAACTGAAAATTTCGATGGTTAACAGTCAAGCTGCTATAACGAGGGACTGTTACATGATTGCGTTGGCAAATGGCGTTGTGCCTCGACGCACTTGAATTTGTTTTAGTTATTTAAGAAATGTTCAAAGTATTTAACAGTTTTTACAGAACCTTTTGTTTTTTACCAAGCGCTTCAGTTTCGATGGCATTGGTCACTTTTTACCGCTCTGTAAAATGATAGTGTTTTTTAAGTAAAACAAGGAACTTTGTAGAAAATTTGATAAACAAACTGTGAGCTGTTGCCCGCAACAGAAAATGTGGCTTTGAACGGATCGAACAATATGCAGATGACATTCACTTTTTAAAGATAAAATGTCAGTCTAATATTTTTCAGTTTTGAGCCATTAGAGAGAATTCTCTAGAGTCATTACAACAAAATATCCTGTTTGAAAAATTCGGACACTTTCGAGAATTGTGCTACATGCACTAACTGGAACTAGAAGAATATTTTTTTTAAAAAAAAAATAGACAAAACATTGTGATTGTCTTTGGCGAGTGAGTCAGAACTGAAACACTTAAACAAGTGGACAAATTCAGTTCAGACTTTGATGAACCTTCTGCAATAAATATTGAATAAATTACAAATACAGTAAATCAATGATAAAAATAATGAATAAAGATATAGATATATATAAATAAACATTGATATAAATTCAGTAAACATAAGCACATAAATTTCCCTCTTTTTTATATGAACGTCTAATCTTTGGGCTGAGAGTGAGGCTGAATGTTCTAAAATATTTTAAGGATTTTACGGCATCAAATGTTCTTTAAAATGTTCTTAATATTATAATAAATAATTGGTTTACACCCTTTTTAATATTTTATAAAACAAATTTTGTTACTGGCTGCTGTACAGACGCTATGTGTATCTAAGAAGATACGAGCTTCGATATTTGAAATACAGAATGAAAAAATATTGAGTCCTGCATATATATTGTTCTCGTAAGATTTTCAAGTATTTTATTCTATAGTTGAAAACAATAGTTGCCGATTTTCAGCCTGACGTTTTTATAAAAATGGTTTTTATAAAAAAGAGTGTAATTCATAAATAAGTATTAAATGAATAACCAAATGTTATTTTCCTTAAATCTTTTTGTAAAGGAGTTTAAGTGAGCAGAATGACAACTGCCGTTGTTAAGTTAAAACTAGCGTCAGTTATCAAATACAGTAGTCTTCAGTAGAATGCAGTATGCTGACTACCTGCTTTTCATTGCCTTTAGAAAAATGCTTTTTTGGTACTTATTAAATCCAAGTTAATGAACAGCATTAATTTTATCAGAAACTTCTATTAGAAAATGACCCTCGTTAGTTTAATATTTCCGTCTCAACGTGAAAGATTTTCATCTGAAAGCTAGCTTGTTCAAAAGCCTTTCGGCTTCATTTTTTTTTAATTTTGAAAGTTTATTTTATTTATTTATTGTTTTTAGTTTTCTGTTGGTATTTTTCCTCTGTTTTGGCCTTGTAGGTAAAGCTCAAAATGCGTGACTCTTGTCCGAAAAGCAATATATCCCAAGAGTGCAGCGGATTCTGTTTCCGTATCGCAATTGAGTGGACGCCAAAAAACAAAGATCCTTGGCAGTCCAGCTATTTCTATCACTTTCGCCAACGCATCTTGTCTGGACAGAAATATTAATTGAATACAAATTTTTGTTAAAGAAAAACCATTTTTTGAAAACATTTTGATGCAATTTGGAAAAGGCTCATAATGTAAGTGCTAACGAACCCCCCCGACCCCTTTCCCCAACGCGGGACCCTCACCCCTTGAAAGCAAGGATATAACTTAAAACAAAACTCCAGGTAAATAAGAAACTTAACCCTTAAGACTTAAAATGAAGCTTTAGGGTGTGCTTTCATGAAACTGTTTAAATCGGATCGGCGCGGGGAGCTTGGGGTTTATGATAACTGAGAATGGGGAGAGGAATAGTTAGATAACTTAATGTTTTCAAAGAGACGTCCTATAGAAAAAACGCAGACATAAGTATCCTTAAAGCGTTTAAAGCATTTTATAACTTGAGAAGTTTTGTGACGTGACAAAACCACACAAAATGAGCTATAATTACAATGAAAGATAATGGATTATGCTCTAATATACGGTGCAGCACCCTTAACAATAGAAGACCCGGGATGATCTGATCTACGTCTGCTCCTTGCCAATATTAACTATTTTAAAACTTTATATTGTGAATATTTTGAAAACCAGTTAGGTCATAACCAAACCGAAAAACTAAAAATGCACGTGGTAAAAAATGGACTTTTTATTTTAGTGTCCGGTTTACTAACAAACTAACACCATCACTGTCAAAGTGTAAAGGATACGCGCTAAAGCTGATCGGTGCTCAGCATGGAATGCGCACTTGGTTGAGAAATGGCGAATTTATTAAAGGTGTTGTCGCCGAATCTAGCAAGTGTAAACCATATGGAGTCTATTAGGCTAAGTGGAAGTCATCTATATACACTCACGTTATGACCAGAATACTTCCAGTGCTAAGGCCACTTGAGCAGACGTACTTTGTGTGTAGGGCTGTTTTCTGCAATTATAACGAAGAGATTTGTAGTATAAATTTCTAAAGAAAGCATGCATCCTTGATTTGTATTAAATCTCCACAGATTACAAGAATCGGGTCGATTCCCATTTTTTGGGATGTACACACCAGCCCTTTCCTCGGGAAATCGTTAGAAAAGGCTTAGTTTAAAGTAAAGATTTAGGTTTAGTGGAGGGGTAGGTTGGTTAGTTGCTAGTTTTACGAAGGTCGGGATGATTAGCCCAAAAACACCAAATAGTTAATAATATGTTGCAATCATCGTCGCTTTATAACAAAAGTATCCATGAGTTAGATTATCTATTTATGTTCTAACCTCATTAACATTAAGACTTAGTACCAGGCCCGTACGCAGGAATTTTGCTGGGGAAGGGGAGGAGGGAAGGGGGGGTTGCGAAAAAAATTTTTTGGGACCAGTCCCCCCAGACATTACGTCATTTTATCACAACTTTCATATTTTGAGGCCAGTGTTGCATAAAAATAGAATTGAGCTTAGGGTATTTTTGCTGGACTGGCAAATTAGATTTTATTTTGTTTAATTGAGATTGTTTTAAAGGTAAATGTATAAGCTTTGATTATTTTCCACGGTAAACTTTAATTTTTTATTCATTACTATTGTCATCAAGTGGACTTTGTGGACCTTTATGGCCTTTGGGAGGGGGGATGCATGTGCACCTCACACACACACCCTACATACGGGCCTGAACTTGTTTACTCTGCATTTGTATCATTGGAACCACACTAACATTAACTTTTATCTTCTTATCAAAAGGTAAATGCAAGGAACATAGATAGCAGTACACCACTGTGCTTTGCTGCGGCAAAAGGAAGTGAACATTGTGTTAAGAGACTACTTGATGATGGTGCAAAAGTCAACACAAAGATGCAAGTGGCATTTCCCCCTTTGCACGAGGCAGCACTTAATGGCCATTTGCTTTGCTTGAATTTACTATTAAATGCTGGAGCAAAGGTTGATGTTTGTGAGAACCAATTTGGTACAGCTTTGCATACTGCTTGTCTGAAAGGCTATGAGAATTGTGTTAGCAGTCTTCTCA
The DNA here is from genome assembly GCA_025331085.2 of Zoanthus sociatus. Taxonomy (NCBI): domain Eukaryota; kingdom Metazoa; phylum Cnidaria; class Anthozoa; order Zoantharia; family Zoanthidae; genus Zoanthus; species Zoanthus sociatus. The sequence continues at coordinate 14,926 of JAOBAY020011387.1, read as the reverse complement.
GCTTTGGTGCAAACCCAGATGTGTTATGCCGACATGAGACACCCTTACACATTGCTGCGAAATTTGGCTTCCCAGAATGTCTCCGAGAACTCGTTGACTATGGTGCAGACATATTTAAAAAGAATGCTAACGGGCTCATGGCAGTTGATGTAACAAAAGATTGTCAATGTAAAAATATGTTGAAAGCTGCAGGTTTGTGTTTTATTTTGTCTATTTAATAATAAATTATCATGGTTTGTGGTTTGGTATGGAATCATTAATACAATGCTGAAAAATATTTTAGCAAACTGAAAGGGTCTCCATTTTTATATTAATGTTGGGGAGTCAAAATGAGTTTTTGAAGTCTGGAAATTTTGACCAAAAAGGGAATTAATGAGGTCGCAAAAGAGAATACAAGGATTTAGATGAGGGACTGTTCATTTTTATTAGGGAGGGGGGACTGGTGGAAATCTGAAACTTGTGTTTTTTTCGGCCCCCTTCCCTTTTGGGTGGTATTATTTTTGGGTTTCCCCTTCCTAATCTACACCAGATCGCCTTCTCCCCCCCCCTTCCTTCCCCCCGTCCCCCTCCTTCCCCTCCTGGATTAAAAGATGAAAGGTCCCTGAGTATTACTGACAGTATTTTTCATCAGCTCAAATTAACAAGAACATAAGAGCAATTTAGTCGGCCCATGTAAGGTAATCCAAGAGAGCCTTGGATCCTGGATTCCACACTGTGGATTCCAGATTCGAAGATTCAAACGTGGCTGGATTCCGTATTCCATGTCCGTGGATTCCGGATTCTATGGTCCAAAAGTAGCTGGATTCCAGATTACCAAGGGCTGGATCCTGGATTCCAGAGGCTAAAATTCCCGGATTCTGGATTCCGGATTACCTGACATGGGGCGAAATTTAGTGCACAAACTGCCTTCGTTCAACTCTGACTAACCTGGAAATCAAGAAAATTAGCACAACGACCAATATTCACAATCTACCGAAGGTTAGGATGTCTATACACACCATTCTGCCCATTCTTTTTCCTTCTGTGATATTGTCCTGTATGGAATTGATGTCTGCACCATTCTTTTTCCTTTTGAGATATTGGCAAATGTCCCCAGGAAGGGGGGGGAGGGGGGTTACTCCCACATATGAGCCATACGGGTATGTGCCGCCCAATAGGGTCTACTTTTTCAACCTAAATTCATAAACAGGGTATGGGTTTTTAGCAGAAAATCATAAACAGGGTACACTTTTACATTCTGTAACTGTCATAGACAGGGTAGAATTTCGTCCACGGTGCCAGTGTTCTGGCATCAGAAACATAATTTTGTTTTTTTAGGGGAGACACGAACAAGCTGTCAACATCCGCATTTAAGCGCGTCGGTAGTACCCCGCTTGACTTGACAAGCCACACACGTTGTATGGCTATATTTGTACTTCATTCATAAACAGGGTATTGAAATACCCAGTTTTTGTCGTAAACAGGGTCAGGGTTTGACAATACGGACGGCACACCCCCACCCATATGAGGTGGGATTTTCCCCCCCCCCGGGGGGGGGAGATTCTTAGCAATGAAATAAAACCCGTTGTCAATACCCTGCGGGATATGAGTTAATCCCCCGAGTCTACGTAATGATACCTCTGGGGGGTAATGTACAAAGTTAGCAAGTGTAAACTCTTTCCCAAAGTTCTCTGACATCGAAATGGTGTCCTCAGGATATCATTGCACGGTACAGCGATTCATTTGCAGCCTGCGCATTCCCTTGTTAGCACGCACTCAAAAAGACGCGTTTTACAGAGTACAGATTGATACTTGGCCGTACTGATAGTTATCAATAAAAATGTAAAAATGTTATCTTCACATTGAGGACATATTAACTTTAAGTCAATAGTCCAGCAAGATGGATGAATAAGCTATAATCTAAATCCTTTACGAGCCAGGTGACCTATGGACCCGGCGCTTATTGCGGGTTTCTATAGTGTTAAGCGGATGAGAGTCCTTGACTGCCCCTGGACGGGACACTAATTCAAGGTATAAATACTTTCTTTAACGTCAATTGCGAAAGAAGTGGTTACCCATTCTTCCTAGCCAGAGGCTAATGTTTAATCGCTCGATGGCTCAGATCTTGGCGTGAAAGTCAAATTTGCATGGGGAGGAAAACAGGAGTACCCGGAGATTGAGATCGACAAATCTCAGCCCTCATCGCAGGTTAGCTCCCAGAAGATGCTGGTATTCATTTACCTACCTAAGAAGGATGGAAAGCTGAGTTAGCTTAGACGGTAAGAAAGTTCACTTAAATATTCAAATATCCGCAGAGCCGAAATTGAACTGGGGACCTTGTGGTCCGAAATTGAACTAAGGGACCTTGTAGTCCGAAATTGAACTAGGGACCTTGTGGTCCGAAATTGAACTGGCGACCTTGTGGTCCGAAAACAGAGATCTTAAAACTGCGCCAACTGTACCCGGAAAAGTTATAGCTATTTATAATCGGAGTCCTTAAGGAAAGAAAATTGTGTATTGGGGCAAAGAAACAAGTACGCGCCGGAAAAATATTTATTTTAACGTCAATTGCGAAGGAAGTGGTTTCCCATTCTTCCTTAGCCAGAGGCTAATGTTTAATTGGTGGACGGCTCAGATTTTGGCTTAAAAGTCAAATTTGAAGGAACATCCGGTACCCAGAGAAAAATCCTCAGTGTTAGATTGAGATGGACAATCTCAGCCCACGTACGGAGCTGAGGACTCGATCCCAGATCACAGAGGTGAGAGGCGCGACTGATGACCACTACGCCAATAAAATGTAAGAATGCATAATTTGTGGCAGCAAGATAGTTTGATGATAGTAAATAATACGTTTAGACCATTAGTTTGGTAGAATTCAGTTTAAGAGCACACTACTATTAGGCTAACATTTAATTTTAACGTTTATTGACTGTTTAACTAGATGTAACTTCTGTCGAGTAATTCAGAGTAATTATGAATTCACTTTCCGAGATTATTTAAGGGCCTGCTCGTTTGGGCCTATTCCGTTTTTCAATTTCCTTCTAGATTGTTAAGGCGATGAAATATTTGTTTCAAATTTAAAATTCAAAAGAGTTTCATCACTAAGGCATGTTTTATTTGTAATTTCGCAGGAAAAACAGCCACACAAATCCGACAAAGTTTTTATTCTATGTATTCCTATCCCGGAATAGGCTCAAACGAACGCACCCTTAAATTTGGTTTCGGAAAGAAATAGGTTTGCAATGAGTTTTGGTTTTCGATTACAAATGTTAGCTAGTGTGCTCAATTCAATCGCCTATTCTTTGGTACTCTTAAGGACACATTTCACCCATGTTCGTCATGCTAAACATTCTAGAAGACACTGTTTGTTTTCTTTGTAATCAAGTTCCGTGCTTCTGGAAGACAGTTGTTTTAATATTTGTATTCAAATATCAAGTTTATTTTGTCCATCTAGAACGAATATTCTTGGTCTTCAGAAAACATTAGCTTCTTCCAGTTAAGATGGCGTAACTGCTGTCATCACCGTTCATGCGTAAAACAGGTCACACACGCTCTAGTGCGCAGTGCTCTGCTGCGTAGCTGGTAGGCGGCTTCTTCTCAACAACTCCATCTCTTTAACTCGCTCCCAGACTTCCATCGACAGTGTAGTTTGACCCAGGCTAATAGACATAAGTCTGAAAATAAAGGTAAATAATCAGATACTAGACCCAACACATCTAAACTTCCAAACTTTTTTTGTTTTGAAAACCTGCCATGATACCTTTCTATTTTTTCGCAAATGATATGGTAACAGATTTTGGGATTCTCCACCAACTGTAACAGTTTAATTACTACAACGCAAAATAAGAAATCCTTGGAATAAAAACTCAAGCTTTTAATCTCTTTTTCTGCAGAGTATCTGGCACACTGTACAACTCTTAAAATCTCTAGCCAATGTCCTTGGACTATCTCGTCTAGTCCTACTACATGGGTTATAGGAAGGGGTGGAATTAAGTAACTACTTCAACAAGTTTGTACATTACTTTTGGAGAACTCGTCCCAGATATAAAATAACTGCTCACTTAACTAGTGGTAGCTTTCCCTATACCAACTATCAAAGTCCATTATTCTCGTACCCTTATTGGACAAGAGGAAATCACGTGCATTTGAACAAGTTTTGCTGTTTCCCGCTCAGCGGGCAACAATATGTTATGGACCGGTAAATAACAAACCGGAAGTGAATTGTAATTCAGTGTGATCTCAAAGGTTTACAAAACACAGGTTTGGATAATAAAAAATTTCTTTCAAAACCACATTTTGTTCGTCTTTGATAGTTGCTATGAAACAAAACGCTTATAAACCTTAACCTCGGGAAATCAGTATGTTTTGTAAAATGATAAAAACTCCAAAATTTTAAAAGTGAAATCTTGTTCAATGTCTCTGGAAAAATCAGACGTTATATAAAAATCAAATTATTAGACCATGCTAAAACACTTATTTAAAACTTCAGCGATAAAAAATATCCAAATGACCTTGAAAACTAATATCTTAGCTCTAAAGAGCCGATTTTGCATAACACAATTATCGAGTCAAAAAATATGTGGATTAATATTTAAGTGTACGTCTCTCTTAACCCCTGCACCCCCAGTGGGGGACGGCACCGCTTATGTCTCTACGAGGAAACGATCTGGGGAACAGTCCTGAGGACGTCTCTTACCTGGCCAGTAAAAGCAGCAAATGAAAGTCATCCGCTGTCATGCTTTCTCGATCGTGTTGGCGCGTGTCTACAAAGTCTTCCTGGATTCTCTATAAAAAAAGATAATTTTAATGGTATATGTTTTTTTGCATCTCCTCCTCCTCCACCATTTCTGAAAAAACAAACAAAGAACTCAAACAGCCGCAATGAAACTTTTAGGACTGAAAAAAACACTTTTTTTCTGTTTCCCGCGGTCCTTCTCCCAACGATTTCAGAGCACGTTCACAAAACTGTTTAAGCATTACAACTTGCTTTAAATGAACAAAAGGCTTCATTTCATTAAAGAAATAAAACATGTTCTCTATGCCTGTGGTGAAAACAGGGACGAAAGTTTGAGAGAATCCATGAGATCAGTGGCACCCGATATGCAGTCGGGGTTATGAGAGCACGGAGAGCAAGTTTCTTAAAAAAACATTATTTTCCAAATTACGAAAAAGAAAAACATTATACAAAGATTTCTCATACATATAAAAGTTGCCAATAAAAAGCGAAAATTTAAAAATGGTATAAAACTTTTAACAACGTTTTCAACAATTGTCATCTGGAGATGCATGAAACCTTAAATTCTCGTATCTTGGAAAAATCCAATCATGGTGGTCTGTCTCCTACAGTGGATGCGCTTCAGATCATGCGATTACAACTTAAATTTATTTGAATTTTAATGAATTACACTTTGTCCGTCGTAAAATCATAGTGGAGTTGTCTAAAGTACGTCGTTCATGGCGTATCTATTTCCCGACGCACCTAGGAGTTGCAAAATTGTGAACCATTAACGCCGTAAATTTACCTGTTGTATCTCTGGGCTGAGAGAGTAGGTGGCCTGTCGGGCTAAACCAAGGTACCTCCGAATTCTGTCCAGGGAGCCTGACGCTAAAGACTGTAGTACTAAGCTAGTTTGAACTGGGGGCTCCGTCTGTCTATCTAGCGGTACACTGCAGTCAGACTGAAAACAATACAAAAAGACTTAGTTAAATTGCTTCGTGTTTAAGAGAACCGTGTGCATATAAAAAAAAAAGAAAAAAAATGCTCTTAAAACTAACGCGCCACGAAATAAAGGTTGTCAAAATTATTATTATCATTATTATATTCCCGCGTAATCATATTAACGCGACTTTATTAAAATTGCGTTAATTTCATGACGCTAGTTAATAACGTATATTATAACTACTAGCTTATTATTGCTCAGCAACTCTCCAGTAACAATCGGAGTTAGCTGGACTGATGATCGATCAACGATCAAAATTGTATTTTCGCAATTTTTATTTTGCACTCTCGACAATCAATACATTCGATTTACAATCTCTCGAAAAAACTAAACAAGTTACAAATTTCTGTGGTTATATATAGTGTTAAATCATAAATTGGATTGTGCTGCTATTTACAATATTTCCGCTAAACTACATGTACGTTGTGCTACGTATACAAACCCACTGGACCTAAACAAAAATCCTTTTTCCCTACACAGAATGTTGGTCACGTTCGAATGATTCAGCGAGTTTGGATGTAATCGTGACATACTTTTTACTACAGATCTTGTTACACTACCCTTGGCTAAATTTGTTACATGTTCCTGTGTCTCAAATTACAATAGAACAGTCTACTATATTTTTTTTACTTTTGTCAGTGTAAATCTATGACTTGTAATACCATTAAGATACAGCAAATAAATGTCGATTCAATACAATTATTTATCTCTGTCTCTGTTATGTTTTTATACTAATGATTTACCACAATGATGAGAGTAGATTTTTGTTAGTGCCGGCGCTTATCTCCGGTTTTTTGTAATGTTAAGCGAATGAGAGTCTTTGACTCCCCCTGGACGGGACACTAATCCATCGCAGGTTAGCTCTTATCAGACGCTGATACTCATTTACCTACCCTAGAAGGATGGAAAGCTGAAATATTCAGATCGAACTGGGTCACTACCCTACTGTGCATGCTCACTACTTGAGTTCCCGTGGCTAAGCAGTCAAGTATCTTACTAATGCACGGAATGTGATGCATATCTGAAGCCTCAAATTTTTTAAGTTCCTTTCTCGCGTGAATCTATATGTCAACGGACAGTCATATAATGGCAATGCCATTCTAATCTACAGCTGTTATGTCCGTAATAAAAATTGGCAAAACGAGTAATCACCTGTAATCTTACGTTAAATTTAGTAGCAAAAACAGCCCGCTAGTATAACTAGAATATAATATAACCACTAACCGGTAACAATGATTTCGCTTCTGATAAAACCAGTGTAACCTGTTTGTTTCACACCAAAGGTGAGTGGGGAAAAAAGTAACTGAATCAGTATGGACTTTTTATTGGTATACGGTATTAGAAACGTACAACAAAAACTATATGCTATAACAGAACAAGTCGTTCAACGAAACTTATAGAGGATTACGTGTTTATTATCACGTTTTCATACTCTCCATTCAGAATAAAGTAGAATGATGGGTGGTGGTGGTGGAAGGGGGGAAGGGCGGATGAGGGAGGGGTCGGGATGGTTGTGTTGATTTATGTCCTGGGACGTTTATTAATTGTTCTATTTTTTCGGTTTAATCTCTACATTTGCTAATCTTTTCATTTTATCAAAATTACCCCTCCCCCACCCACACACACACACACCCCTCTTCCCGTTTATTTTGACCCCACAAGATATTTGGCAGCTGAAAATTCAGTTTGGAAATGGAAATTGTTACTAAATCAGGACAGGATGCCGACAATTTTTGTTTTTTTGTTTTTTTGTTTCTGGCAAGTGGTGGCAGAAACAACAACAATCGAGTTGATTGGTTGACATAATGTTCGCTAAAAAATTCATAAGTTAAAAAAAAAATAAGGAAAAAAATTATTACAATAAAAAACAGCAAACGCTTGTCGACTAAAAAGTCATTTTCATTACTTCACCCTAAAGATGACTTTTTAGTTAAAAATGTTTGGTGTTTTTTACTGCAAATAATGTTTTCCTTACTTTTTTTAAAAATTATGAGGTATTAATATTTATAGTTTTTATCTAAAATAGGGAAAGTTACCAAATTCGTCTGGAAATCTGTCTTGTAGAAACTGAAGTCATACTCTACTCTCTGCCACAATATCAGATTCTTCAATGCTGTAATGTTTCTTATACCTAGAAACAGAGAGTTAATCACCGTGACTAATGTTGACACTAGCTTAATCTAAATAATCATCAATAGCATCACCACTATCATCGCAACAATCATCTCATTACTATTACCATTTAATACTCGACCATAACCATCAACAACACCATCGTTGTAATTATCATCATCATCATCATCGTCATCATCGTCATCAACATCATTATCTTCATCATTGACATCGTCATCATCATCATCATCATAATGGTCACAAACATCATCAACATTGTCATCATCATGGTCACAAACGTCATCAAGATTATTAATAATCATCAACATCGTTATCATCATCGTCACAAACATCAACATTATCAACATCTTTATCATCATCATCATCATTGTCAAACATCATCATCACAAACAACATTGTCATCGTCATTATCATTGTCAAAAAACAATTCATCATTGTCTTCATTATCGTCACAAACATCATCATCATCAACATCATCATCATCAACATCGTCATCACAAACGATAACTGCATAATCACCGATATCGTCATCATCATCGTCACAAACATCATTAACATCAACATCACCATCACCATAATCATGGACAACATAATCATCACTAACATCCGCATCATCACTGACATCACTATAACCATCAACTTTACAAACAACACCATAAAGGTAACCATAACCAAAAAACTATCATCATCATCAGCACAATCAACATCTTTATCATCAACATCAACATCAACATCTTCACTATCAAGAACATCATCACTAAAAACTATCATCACTATTATCACCACAATCAACATCAACATCAACATCTTCACCATCAAGATAATCATCACTAAAAACTATCACCACTATTATCACCACAATCAACATCTCCACCATCACCAACATCACCATAATCATAATCACATCATCATCACCAACATCACCACAATCGTAATCACATCATCATCACCAACATCACCATAATCATAATCACATCATCATCACCAACATCACCATAATCATAATCACATCATCATCACCAACATCACCATAATCATAAACATCATCCTCACCATTACTATTGAATACTTCATTACAACCATCAACATCGTCACCATGGTAACAATCATCATTGCTATCATCATTTTTTTCTTCATCAACCGACATCATCATCAATAATGTAATAAAATAACGTTTTTCTTTGTAAATTCTTCAGTTCAACCTGAAGATAGCTTAATAGTAGAAAACAAAGTTGATTAAGACTTTTCAATTTTACACAATTTTCTCATTTTAAACGAATTGTAACTAACGTAATAAGCACATTCTTCTGTTCAAAAAACTTAATCGAATGCCATAAACTGTTGAGTTTATAGCAACGACTCCCTGCTTTATGTGAGTAAAGTACGTTTCTCGTCATATTTGAATTGTACTGTTTTGCATTTAACACACCATTTTCGTTTACTTGCCCTTCTTGTAATGCTGTTTCATCTACAACCAGGTGTGTGCCTGTGTTGGAAAAAAACAAAACTGTAAGTTATAATATTTTTCAGATTCATAATATATAATTCAATTTAGGAATATAACATGTTCTCCGTGTTTTCACGGTGAAAACCGAGGCGAATGTTTGGGAGAATTCAAGAGCAGATCAGTGGAAACCCAAGACGCAGTCGATGGTTTTTACCTGCTCGTAAATTCTCACAACCTTTGTCGCAGAGATGCCGAGGTTTTCACCAGGTTATGAAGGCACAGAGAACAAGTTTTATTTCGTTTATAAAATTGTTATTTTCTGTCTTAACAAAGAGAAAGACAAAACACGAATCGCGTATGTATACTCTAATTTCTTTTGTGAAACTATAAATTCTCACCACTTGGAGGCAGCCAATCACACCCTAACGTCCTTTTCGTGCTTCATAGCGCTATGAAAACTTACTTAGTGACCAATAAAAACATACTACCCAAATAATTTGATAACATCTTTTAACAAGCCAAATGGCAAAAGGAGTTAACACTAATCACTTGTCTTCTGAAGTGCTCATGGTTCGTACAATATTGTTGTTTGAGCTTCCATTCAACATAGGCAACAACACAAAGTTGCCAAAAGAGGAGAGGAAATCGAGTTGGATGCTAGCATTTCTTTTAACAAGAAACTTAAATTCATCTTAACCGTGTAACCTAATCCGTTTTATTTGACTAGTCGCAAATCTGCAAATTCACTTACTGTCTGTTAGCTGAAGTACTCCACTGTCCACTCGATTCGCCTTGTAGTCTTTCTTGGGACAACACCTGATGCTATTTATGTTGCTCAATGACATGGACAGCAAGTGGCTCTGTCGTAAACAAAGGGAACAATATTATTAGTTGATATTATACACTTAATTCAGTAAGGAACTGGGAAGGTACAGTTGGTAAGATCTTCGTCTGCCAGCCACAAAGTGCCGGATAAGATCTTGGGTTCAGCCGAGGTCGGCCTTGTCTAACCTTATTTCCCACCAATGCATGCTCAGTTTCCTATCATTAAAGATTGGTAAATGAGTACCAGCAACTGTAACCTATCATGGATTAGTGCCCCTTCCACGTAGAGTCAAGACTTGCATCAGCCTAGCACCACAGAAGCCCAGGTTATGCACTGCCTTTAATAATAAACTTTGTAAAATTTACATGTAGCTTTAAATAGACATTGATTTTGAGTTACCACCACATTACCGTAAATACTTGATTAAGTGCCGCGGCGCAGATTAATTTCAACAAGATTTTGGAGCGGCGCTTATTGGAGGTGCAGTGCTTATTCTGGGGGTGGCGCTTATTTAAAACAAGTGCATCGCAAAGTATAAGATTGAGAGAATCATACTAAAGATGTACAGAAAATTATTGTTTAGCCTTGGATACTGAACTTATCTTGAAAAAGGGCAAATACAAACATTTAGGACTGCTTCATGAGCCCGGATTTAAGAGTTTTCCGAAAATAAAACTTTAGATTTCTTGAAGAGACAGTCTCCATCATAACCCAAAAAATGATTAAAAGGGGATATTTGCTTCTACTCGAATTTAGGCTGCAGCACTTAATCCGAGATGCAGCGCTTATTTGAGGGCAGTGCTTATTAAGTTGGTTGGCCTAGGTGAGGCGCTTATTCGAAGTGCAGTGCTTATTCAAGGATTTACTTACTAATTAATTTGTTATTTGTATACGTCAACACTCAATAGACCATCACACTCCTATTGCAAGAAAGTTTGTCTATGAATGGATAACAAGCAAATCTACGTAAATCTAGACAGACTCCCAGGTTAAACATTAAGTTTAGCCAATTCATGACAACTTTACAGCCACGGGAAATGAATCCCAGGTCATATAATGTAAAGCACTTTACTTAAACACATATTTACACAAACCACTTCAGACACGCCAACTCAACAATCATCCCTGTCACATGTCACTCAACTCAAAAATTTCTTTAAACATTGATCACACGCTTCGTTAATCCCCTTGCATATCACACACTTCACCAACCCCCTCTCAGTCTGTCATTTGTTGTTTATCAACTATCCTCCCAGTTCTGACAGCAATAAAAAGACAAATTGAATTACCTTTGGAACAAACTCTTCGATAACACTATACAACTGGCGAGTTGTTTCATCATGTTGAAAACCACTGATGTTTAGAACAAATTTTTCAACAGCCATTACACCAGAACGTCTATACCTGCACGGAGCATTGGAACTGATCAAAATTCTAACTTAATCATTATTCAAGGTTTAATCATTTAAATGTGGTCTCATTCCAACTTCATGTCATCGAAACGAAAAAGATGACAATCGGCAATGCGCAAATCCTGGATGCTTTAATCATACAAAATCTCATTTCAGCAAAATAAAAAAACAACAACAGGGAGCAGAACGGGAGCCAATTTAGTACCTTGATAAGGAAAAGAAAAAAAAGTGGGAAGGACGAAATGTTTTGAGAAGGATAAGACCAAGTTTGCAAAGTAGCGTTGAAATGGACGCCATAGAATAAAAATGGAAAGGTAGGAAAACGGGACAACACACTGAAAAAAAGGGGAACAGAACAGTAATAATTAAGAAATTTAATGCTTATGACAAACATTTTAGTAATTTCTTTACAGTGCTCCATACAGAACAGAACTTTTGTTTATGTTTTTAAAAAAAATAAAAGGTAAAACTGTTTTTTGATAAAGTAAATGTTTCTGAACATTAGATCATCCTGAAAGTTTTATTCTAGTCAAGATACTTTCTGTTACTCTCATATACTTACACTGATGATATTAGGTGAAGCAACAAATACTCAGCTGCAAGCACGTCTCCGTACAACACCTGGGTCAAAACACTTAGAATGTCTTCTCTTGTTTTGGAAGCAATACGTGAGAATTCACCTAGAAAGACCAGCATCACAATAACCGATGATTATTGATAAGTAAAACTAAATTGAATATCAGCTTAACAACGCAAACAACTTTGATTATCAGCTTCAACAAGGACACTTTAAACAGAACTACATGATCAACCACTGGATCTGACCAAAATACGAGGATTTAAATTATAATCTTAGCGCTAACCTTCTTCAACTTCTGTAAATTCTTGTGTAACACATGGGTTGGAGTGTGGAAGATGTCTTGCCACCACGCAGTGAAGTCTGGGCACTAATGAAGGAGGAGGATGGTGGACGGCGTGCTCTTCTTCACTTACCATCTCTTCTTCCAGCATAGTGATCTGGCCTTCTCTTTCGCAAAAAGAAAAAAAACATAATATTGATAAAGACTATGATACTTAGATGAATCTCACACTGGAGAGTTGGTTCAAAACGTTTTTTAGATTATAAAAAATGGATTTTTTTCTTATTTTCTTTCATAAGAGCCACACATTTGGTAGACATCTATAATAATTATTTAAAAACTCTTTTTACAGATAAATGCAGTTAAAACTCTTTGTAAATGTATTAAATAGATATTAGGTTTCATTTATTTTGAAACCTAATATCTGTTTACATTTACGAAGAGTTTTAACTGTGTTTATCCTTAAAAAGTTTTTAGACAATTATTATAGATGTCTATCAAACTTGAGGTTTTATTGAACTCTTTCTTTTATTGCCTTAACCAAACGACTTGCCGTCATAAAAGCTAAAATTTGAAACACCAGCAATGATATAGTGAAGATAATACATCTCTTCCCAAGTCACCTTAAACAAGGTTTGGATTATTTCTCCCAAATTTGTTGGGCATCTCGCCCAAAAAAAACCTCTCCATTTCTGATCAATATGAAATGTTGTTCTATTGTGACTTGGGGTGAGATTACCAAGAACCTAGGGTGAGAAGATTTCGATTGAAATGATCATGGTCATCTTATACCAAATCACCTCACCCCAGGTTTGGATCACCTCGCTTGAATTCCTTGGTCGTCCCAAATTCTGGCAGTCTCACCCAAAACGAAAACACTATACACTTATGATTTGAAATGTTGTTCTAGTGTGATTTCAGGTAGGGTTGCTAAGAATTTGGGGAGAGAAGATTGCGGTTGAAATGATCATGGGGCAAATGATTCTTACTGATAATCAAAAAAGTTTGCACTGAACTGTTTAATTTTTGCACTTTTACACTGCTTAAGCTGGACTATTTGACAACCAGAAGAAAATATTATTATTCTTAGAACATAAGATGTAAATTATTGCAAAAGACATCAAGCTTCAGAAATATTGTTTTACTTTAACTTACTTGTTGTCAGGGAATGTTGCTAAAGCTGGATCCACAGAGAGTACTCCAATAAATTCAACAATGTCTGCTACCTTGAATTTGTCCTTGGTATTATAAACCTGAAAACGTTTACTGTTAGCGTGGTTTTCAGCTCACTGATTGACTGAAACTACCAGCATAATGATATTTACATTGCCAGTTTACACTCAATCATAAAAATAATTTCAATAACCATAATACAAATTACAACATACTAATATAAACATCCTTCTATTATCACAGTCAACGAAATAATCATCAAACAACCAACTTAATCGATACCATTAACATCACTGCTATCATTTAGTGTCATCACCACCGTTATCACTACAATATTTATGATCCTATTTTATGATACAACAACCACAACTATATTTATGATCCTATCATTACCATTTTCGTTGTCATTAGAACATTTATTACCAAAACATCATATCTACCATCCCCATCCCCATCATCGCCCTTATCATCAATATCAATATCAACATCATCAGCATCAACATCATCATCCTACACAAACCGAAAAATTTATATTAAAGTAAATTCCAAGAAATCCTTGCATCATGCATCAGCATTTCATTCTTTGTAAGAGCTGCCAGTAGTAAACATTTTAACACCTTTTTATTCCAATATAAATTCAATGACACTTAATGCATGAACAATAAACACCAACACATCAAATTTCACTCCCAACATAAATATTATTACATATATTTAATCATCATCAACGTCACAACTACCGACATCGACCTTACTTAGTCCAAATCACATTTTATAATATTTTTGCTTACCTTCACCAAACAGGCAGGTCCCTGTTCACCAGGGAGGGGAAAGTTTAGATTTGGCTCTGAAACACCAATAATCCCAACACCATTCCGGCAGGCTGCAAAATATAAATTACCCACAATACAATATATTTATATAAATTTGAAGGTCTAAAAAAATTAGTAAATATTTCACGTAAGATGACCAAATTGTTCAGTAACTTACAATCATTTGAGTTTTGACATGATCGCTTTGGAGGTTCTGGTCCTGGTTGGGTTTGCAAATCTAAATGTGATCAGATAGCATTGAGTAATGGTTAGGTTCCACAATACAGTAAGACAAATACAAACTCATATCAGCGCTAGTGACAGGAGCTGAGAACTGCTGAACACAGTGACGTCCAACAAACAAAAACCAAGTGTAAGATCAATGAGTGACTTTTTATCCAAAAACTACTAAGCCCATCCCTCATTAACCCTTTCGCTACCGGGATGTTTTGCGATCTTGAACGATTTTTTGTATCAAAACAATCAGCTGGCGTTCTCTAATCCATATTAGGTATTGCCATGAAAACATACCACGTGGTGTAGTCCCCAGGGATAGTGTTTTCA
>JAOBAY020011321.1:0-15130 GCA_025331085.2 Zoanthus sociatus | reverse complement strand
CTACTACTACTACTACTACTACTGCTACTGCTACTGCTACTGCTACTGCTACTGCTACTGCTACTGCTACTGCTACTACTACTACTACCACCACCACCAGTGCTATTATTACTACCAAAAATCTGTTTTAGGTAATTGATGAATAATATAAAGCTGTTCTTCCACGATTTTAGTTCATATTTAGTTCAACTAACTTTTTGTTATAGATGAATTATATATAGTTGTTCTTTCAAGGTTTTAGTCTGTTTCTGTTTCCGCTTACTTAGCTAGTTCAAATCTGCCTTAAAGTTTTGCATTTCTTGATAGCGTGAAGAATTCGAATGCCGTAGTAAAAAAGGTTTTTCTCTATCATATCATATCTCTATATGGAATATAGTTTAAGTAAACCTGCCATGTGTTTCAGGATACTGTGTATGAGTACTACGTTGATAGCAAACAGAAGCAGTGGGCGCTTTGGGAGGACAAACTGAGAGGGGCTTGGCGTTATAATCCAAGGTTAGTGGATCTCACTTGTGACTACTGCACTACGGTGATACGTCACCTATTGGTCATTTTGTTGTTCGAAGTATTCCCACGTTCAACTCACTGCTCTCGACTAGCCCCAAAGCTTTACTGCTCAATGTCTTTCTCAGCTAAAGTGGCATGGATCACATACCAAGGTTGCTAACAAATTCGGCGGATTTAACAGGTGCCTCAATCGGCCAAGCTAATAATTTTGAGTGTCCTGAGAAAACCTAAAAATTGGTTATTTAAAATTATTTTTATTGTGGTGTAAAATAATCTTTGCTACTTAGATTACACATACTCAATAAAGTAACTGAAGACAGTGTCTAATCTACTCTTTCAGTGTACCATTTTACAAGATCATGATTCCCACAGTGGATACTGTCCGGTATGACTTCCTGGTGTACAATCTTATTCAAGCCAAGCGACCAGTGCTCCTTACTGGTCCCGTGGGCACAGGGAAGACCTCTGTGGCACAGAAAGTCCTCCAGCGGCTAGACCCAAAGATTTACAGCATTCTCACTATCAACATGTCAGCGCAGGTTCGTGTTACCACTTGTTTGTTAGTTCAAAGGCTTACACATCCATATGTATTTCCACACAAAAACACGTTGTATTTATACATACAAGTAGATAAAAGCACATATTGAAACAAAAATAGAATGTTGAGAATGTTAGAGATGTTAGAATGCATTGTTTTTCTTTACTTTCTTCACTTACCTATTCTGTTTAATGGTTCGTTGGTTGTTCAACGTTTTGGCAACAGTTAAGTGCCCTCCTTATGCAGACCTCTTCAAACAGTAGTGGCCTCCTGCACAACCAACGAACCATTAAACAGAATAGGTAAGTGAAGAAAGTAAAGTGAGATTAACCGTCTGTGCCAGAATTCGAGAACTAGCTAATAGAATGCATTTATTATGCAGTATGAATAAAGGTTAAGTAAGGCATATTAAAATTCAGTAATATTGGTTGTCTCTTATGATGATAATGAGGATTATGGTGTGGACCATGGTGATGGTGCTGTTGATGATGATTCGCTATATTGATTCTTATTTGTAAGTGTATTGTATTGTTTTAGAGTGAATATGGTTTGAGTGTATTTGCATGAATTATGTTGGTGTTACATACCCTTTCTATGTCTAACCGGGCTCCTTTTATGGAATAAGTGATGAAAAAGTTTAAGCAGTAGATGATTTAATTTTTTCAGACCTCTTCAAACAACGTGCAAGACATCATCGAAAGTCGTGTGGAGAAACGTACAAAAGGTTAGTGTCTAAATTTAGCTCATCCTCAGTATAAGAACCTCTGAAGTTCACGATTGACGTAAAACAAAGAAAACAGTGAAGTCAAAACAATAGATAATCAAAGGCTCTCTGAGCCACCTCATGGATAAATTTTTTATGCTGTTGTTAGCGTTGCAAGTGTGGCCTAATGGTAACGTCTTCTGTTTGCAAGTTGTGAGAGCCCTAGTTCGAACGCCGTAAAAAGAATGTTTTTTTTGTTTATTTCTTTTTCAAATTTTATGTTTCTAATTATTTGTTTATACTTCTACTGTTTTTTTCCAATTATTTCTTACGAATTATGCAAAATCTGGCATGCGTTACAAATCCATGACGTATAAAACATTAAAAAGTATTGATTGTCTATTCGCTAATCTCAGCATAGCCTAGTGGTTAGCGTGTCAGCTTTAGAAGCAAAAGATCCGGGGTTCAATCCCTGGTTCGAGCCCGGGTTAAAACATTTTAAGACGTTTTTTCCTTGTAAATTTATAGGTTAATGCATACGTTAATTACCCGATTAAAAGTTTACAGCCGAGTGAGTGAGTGAGCGAGTGAATTCATCTCACTCCTAAACCTCATCGATGACTGACATCATGAGGTAAAAACGAACATAATAGTGGCAAAACAAAAAAAAATTCACAGGTTCTTACACTGAGGTAAACCCCTAAATTTCAATGGGCTGTAGATAAAGAACCAAAATCTCATCACTTAATATTAATGATAGGTTCCGATCTCTCTCTTTACTGAGGAACACTAGTTGAAAGGAATAATGGACTCAATAAGGATAACTTTTTTCTGTGTTTTCCTATGCGGATTATTCATTTTTAGGAGGTACAGGGTACGGTATCTTCAGCAATAAGAGCGATTCTTTTCTCCTTAAATTTTAGATTTAAAGGAATGACTTCCCTCTCCCAAAGATACTGCTCTTTAAAAACAATTTACGTCCTTACACAATTAATGTATAAAGACATCAAGAGCTCCACAGTTTTTTGGTTCCAGTTTTATTACTACTTTTATACTTCACATTTACCTAACTCATTGTTTGTTTTTTATAACGATTTGCAGTAAGTTTCGATTTTGAAAAGTACCTCCAATTTAGAGAATTTTATGTAACTAAATAAAATAATCACAATTAAACGTTCGCTAAGCAGTTGGCTTTAGTATGTACTCAGGGACTCAATGAAGCCCTTAGGCCTTTGGTGTGAAGCATTGGCTGTCATCTTCCACCTCCACCACTCAAAAGTTTGCGTAGCCTTTTCAAGTTCTGATAATGTCCATTTCTCTTGTCTTGATATACGTTCAATCTAAGTTTCCTGATTATCTGTGTTCATTTTAAAGGCGTATATGTGCCACTGGGTGGCAAGCTAATGGTCGCCTTTTTGGACGACTTCAACATGCCTGCTAAGGACACATTTGGTTCACAGCCACCCCTAGAGTTGATGAGGCTGTGGATAGATTACGGATTCTGGTACGATAGGACCAAGCAGATCGTCAAGAACATCAAGGTTAGTATAGAGGGCCACAAGTTAATCAGTGATACCAATTACTTTTATATGTGCAAGTGTACTTACTTAATATAGCTGTCAAGACCACTAAAGCATTGTAGCATTAAAGCATTATACTATTTATTCAGTTTTCTCTGTCATTGAAAAGCAGATTGTCAGGACCTCAAGGTTAGAATAACTATTACCACCACAGTATCCCTACAATATTAATTTAGCCATTAATAGTAAATTTAATAGGTCTTTTTCTCATGCTATTTACCGTAATTCCAGACATATCCCAACCTTGAGTTGTCTAAACAAGACTTGCTAAGGACTAGGGTTCAAACTAGCAGCTTTTCACATTAAGTGCTTGGCGACTGAACATTTGTATTAAATAGATGAAGGTTAACTAGAGGACAATGAAAAGATGGAAGATGATTCCGCAAACGAAAAAAAGGGGAAAAAAGATTGTTTCAGCTGAGCTGCTTGTCCAATGAAGTTTTGTAGAATGTCTTGTGCAGTAGAGTTTTAGACAGCTCTTGGCTGATAGAAATATCTGAGAATTTATTTTATTTATTTCTACAGGACATGTTACTGCTGTCAGCTATGGGGCCTCCTGGTGGCGGCCGCATGGTGATCTCAAGAAGACTTCAGAGCAGGTTTAACCAGATCAACATGACCTTTCCACAGGTATAGATTGCTATGGCTTCTTCATTCTCTTTGACACGTCTACTGATGGCTTTTTGATCAAACCAGTGTTGCATACAGTAATTGAGTAATAGATTATTATTATTAACTAGAGAATTTCTAATTTCATTGCTACAGTTTTTTATAACTTTGACCTTTTGCTACAGCTTATCAATACATTTTCTCGGTACTTGTCTGAGCAAGTTATGTATACTATTTCCCCATGAAAACGTAGAAGTGTAGAAGCTAAACCAGTCTTCCATTTTCAAACTTTACAAACCCAAACAGAACTGCTCCTGGGCTGGATTGTTTAAAGTTGGATTAAATTCAACACTGGGTTCAGCAAAAATTAAAGCAGCAATTTCCTCTTTTAGGAAAGGATATACGGTTCTTATAACATACTGCTGAGATTTCTCCAAGAAATAACTTGTTAACCCCAAGTTTACAGGTCAAATCTATTTCCATTAGCTTGGAAACAAAACCATGGGTTAAATATTTAACTCTGGGTTAGTGCTAATGGGCTTTTGAACAACTGGGCCCAGGGGGTTAACAAGAAGTGTAAAACTTCTATTGACTACTATACAAAATATTGTGAAATCAAAAATCCAATTATGCTTGAAACAGCAAATTAGGACCATACTGTTTTTATAATTCGATAACTGGCGTTGAACTCAAATTGAGAGTCCAGGTATCTGTTTCTGTGGAAATAGTTTGCCTATTGCAGCAAATGTCTTATTCTGATGATTATTTCATTTTGTGCTTGTTCAGTTTGGCAAAACATCAAAAAGAAGTATCAATTTGTACGAGAAAATTTTGATAAACTTGATTCGTTGCACACCTCAAAATATATATGGATTTCGAATACATCAAAATTGTTGATACCTAGAAACCTTAAAACGTAATTGTTAGGAACTCAATGGAAAGATGTTGGAAATGTGAAGAACTTTATAATTTGTTTTTTATTAATTTTTTTTATCAGGAAAGTCAAATCAAGCGCATCTTCGGTACTATGATCAATCAGAAACTTCTCGACTTTGAAGAAGATGTAAAGCCTCTTGGAGATTTGATGACGCAGGTAACTCTCTCTCTCTCTTCATTATTCTGGTTCTTCATTTTGGACGCTCCTGCAGGCACAAGCATTTCTGATAGTCTGTTTAAGATGTAACTGGAATGGTAGTCGTAGTAATGTTATGTTTGTTTTAGTACAACTGACATACGTAGACATATCATTACAGTGTGTCCAAACAAGGATCTATGTTTTCAGTACATCTAAGACTGCAGCGACTCAATCCACAACCATATGAAACATTTTTAAAAGCGATAAAAAAAACATGAATAAAGAAATGTAGTAACTATATTGTAGAGGACAGTATTTCACGACTTTATTGCAGATTTTAAGCATTTAGTCTACAAACGATTCTCGTCTGAATGGACTAGTGCTATAGCAAAGTAACTCGTCCATAAGCTGAAATAAGTCGCCGTGAAAGTCCAGACGGCTGAAAGCTGGTTCTCCTGCATATGGTAAGATTGATAACAGCATTTTCAGTATGGACGTGAATATTGATACTTACTTCTCACATTGTAGAGGTAAAGTGAAGTTTTGCCAAACCTATTTGGTAACAATTGTTTTCTCTCCTATCCCTAGTAGTCCATTCATCCTTGAGGTTTTTTAAGCTTCCTTGCCGTTACAATAATGCAACTGATTCTTTGTAGTGTATCACTGTAATTATGTATCCTAGAAAAAATTGAAACAAAATGTGAAATTCTGAAACTTTAAGAAAGATACTTTTTTTATTTTTTCGAAGTAGCTTTCTTTAGTACGTAATACGCTATGTTGTTTTCAGGCAACCATTGATGTTTATACCTATATTATTGGCAAGATGTTACCTACACCAACCAAGATCCACTACCTGTTTAACCTTAGGGATATCTCAAAGGTAGTTCAAACTTTCAACTCTGTCTTTGTAATGTGCTTCATGTAATATAAGAGTTTAGTAGAACACAAAAATTAAAATTTGTGATCTTATGTGATTTGTTGAAATCATCTCGTGCGATCAATACCAAAAATGTATCCTTGCTAAAAATCAGCATTTTGGTGGAAATTGTCAGCGAGATATAACCATAGTTATGCTCTAATGGTTCCATACAAATCCTTGTAAAAATGGCTAGGTTCTTAACGTTAGGAATCAGGCCAATTTAAAAAGAATTTGTATGGGGTCATCGGATCATAACCGTGAAAATATGTCATAACCGTGACAATATGTCATCACTGATTGGTGGCAAAATGTTAAATTTCGACATGAAAACATTTTTCATCTTAATTTTTCTAGATATTGCAACCAAATTGGTGATTTCACAAATCAATATTTGTGACGTCATTGATCCGGCACTCTATTCGGGTATCATAAAAATAGGTCAACCTGATTTGATCAACAGCTGATAAAGATTAACTGTTCTTTGCAACTGGCTGAAACCTTGATTCCACATTTAATGTATTTAAGTTTCAATTAATCGTTGTTTCATGCATTTTTTCCTCAAACCAGTATTTGTATTTCATTTCGCTAAGAATTTGCAATCCAGTCTGTCTAAACTACAATTTACTTTTCTACATTTTTTCATTTCAACGTCTTTAATTCTATACAAGTGTAACTTAACTATGTTAGAAATGGAACATAGACTTCAGATGTAGAAATAATGGTAATTGAAATGACTTGGCATCATTATTCTGTAAATTGAAGCCCGGGACATTTCTTTTCGTCTTGCTAGGAAGCGGCGTTTGTGTGCATTTCATTGGATTCAAGTTAGTGCTTGTACATTTTCTATCTAAGACTGATTAAATCCGCATCCCACCAGCATTACATTTTTACTATTAATCACAATCATTACAATGTGATTGGTGCATAAACTGCTGTATTTTGCACTAAGTAATCTACAATATTGTAATGGAACAGTGCATAATTAGTAGGACAATGGATAGGGTAATCGGATAGTTGGCTGTAATCAGACGCCTGTAATAGGACAGTTTCTTGAGCCAATCATTTTATTACTTTCAGCTAAATCCACCAATCACTATAGCATCTTAACTTTCATTGGGGCCTTTTTCAAATTGTACTTTTTTTTTTAAATTGTAATGATTATGATTAATTGATAACAGGACTTTGTGTCGTCCAATTCAGTCTGTAATCATACTCATGATTAACAAATCCGACTCCCACTTCGTGGTCAGGAAATTTTGTTAATCACTTGTATAATTGCAGACAGAATTGGACGCCACTTATTCCTATTTACCATTTTTAATCATTAAGGAAGAAGGATTTCAATTCAGATTTAATTTTTCAGTCGCAGTGCTCACTAACTGTGATTTATTATGTTATTGGTACAGGTGTTCCAAGGGCTACTGCGTGCCAGTAAAGACTTCCACGACACAAAACACAGTATAGCAAGACTTTGGGTACACGAGTGCTTCAGGTAGGTACATTTTGTTAAGTACTGAAAACTAATTTTTCTATAAAGCTGAATCACAGCTTAGAGTAACAATCACAAAGGACGATTTTATAAAGACATTCAAATTTACGGGATGCGATAACATAGGTGACTTAAGTATTGATAAAATTTCAATTTTTTAGTTCTTCCGTTCCAATCTTCCTTCAAAGGAGAAAGAAATAGAATGTCAGCGGAAGGGGTTGACCAAATAAATGTAGACATTTTTTTATTTTAAAAATTTGTAAAAACTCGCATTTGCTCAAATCAAAAATTTTTTTCGGGAATGTACATCTAAAAATATGTTATTTTCGATAAAGAAATAAAACTTAAGTAAACGTTATAGGTGCTCTAACAAATAACCTTTCAATCATTTATTAACTACTAGACAATGTAGCTTAATGAAAGATAACCACTTCTTAGCCCCTACGTTCCTACCTTTCTCCCAAACTCTGCACGTTCATGCAAGGAAATTAAAAAGAAATATTTGACGATTCACTTTTCGTTTTCATTTGTAAATGTATCGGTGATTTATTAGATATATTAAAGAATAAGTAATGACTTGTTTATATTTTAAGAAAAGTGAAAGGTGACTGTGTTGTTTTCTGTGTTACAGAGTGTTTGCTGATCGCCTGGTGGACGACGCAGACAATGAGACGTTTATCAATCTTATCAGTGACAAACTGGGCTCAATGTTTGATCTTACCTACCACAACCTCTGTCCTAGCAAACAACCTCCCATATTCGGTACGTAGCATTATTTTTTGTTTGTCTCTTTAGCTTCCAGAGACACTAAAATCCTTAACTTTACAAATCTTAATCCTGTGACGAAGATGATGATGACGAAGATGATGATGATGACGAAGATGATGATGATGACGAAGATGATGATGATGGTGGTGGTGGTGGTGGCAGTGGTGGTGGCGGCTGCGGCAGCCGCAGCCGCAGCGGTGGTAGTGGTGGTGGTGGTGGTGGTGACGACGACGACGAAGATAATAATGATGATCCACGTAACGTTATAGAAACCAAAATCTTGTACCGTGGACCACTTGGCTCGTAAAAGATTTAGCTTTTAGCCTAAATGATGTCTGATATAATGTGGTTGAGAAAATCGAAATCATAGCAATATAGCATTTATCATACGACGCTTTGACCACAACTTCAGTATTATCACTATTGAAGTTATTACGTAGGCTATTTTCTTCAGCACCCAAAGTGTCAAACAGTATGCATTACGATGCATCAGAGCTGAACTCCGATGAGGCAAAAACTTCGTTGCAATTTTTGCGTCGGATTTCCAACACCCTCTGAACAAACTTGTCGAACAATCATTGAAGATGTTCATCTGAGAACTAAATTCTCAAAAAAAAAAAAACTGTTGATGGGGCTCGTAAACAAATTAGCTGGTGAGCTTTCATAGACAAAATAAAGATGCAAAATATTACTTAGCCCATTGCGTATTTCTGGAATGTGTTAACTTGAACTGCAAGGTAACAGTTTTAGAAATTGTCCATGTGCTTTATGTTTAGAGAACTTATCAGTTGGTGTTACCTTTTGATTACAGGGGACTTTATGAAAGACGGTGCGGTTTATGAAGATTTGAGTGATTTCAAGGTGTTGAAGAAGTTCATGGAAGATCAGCTTGAAGACTACAACATGGAGCCTGGGATCATTTCAATGAACCTTGTATTGTTCAGAGATGCTATCGAACACGGTAAGTTTAAACAAAGGCAATCCAAGCTTTTATTTAAAGTAAGACAACAACATGGAGTCTGAGATCATTTCAATGAACCTTGCATTGTTCATAGATGCCATTGAACATGGTAAGTTTAAGCAAAGGCAATCCCAGCTTTTGTTTAAAGTAAGACCTCAACATGGAACCTGGGATCATTTTAATGGACTTTGTACTGTTCAGAGATGCTATCGAAAACGGTAAGTTTAAACACAGGCAACCGAAGCTCATATGCAAATCAAAAGATTGGAAATGTTTAGACTTGTTTGAGAATTGTGATATTTCTCAATTTAAAAAAAACCGTTACATAATTGATAAAGAAACGTTTAGTGAAGAAGTTGTGTTCGATCATGATAAACCAAAATATCAAACTTAGAATTATCGATAGACCATAAATCTTTCAAATTACTTGTTTCACCAAGAATATATGACTTGAGGTTCTCCTTTTACGGGAAGCTGGATCCCCCAACTGATATCTTTTAAAGTAAAATGAAACTTCAATTGAGTAGAATAAAGCTTTAGTTTCCTCAGCCAATTCTGTAATCAAGAAAAAATTGTTAAGAAATCAAGTCTTTAGTCTTTGATCAGAAACTGTGCTTTATTAGAATATAGAGTAATAGTTCCTATGATAAGGAAAACAAAATGGCGGCCGAGGATGATATGAAGCTCCCTTATTTCCAGTTGGAATACTTTTGGTTAACAGAATTTTAGAATTATAAAATATGAATTGAAATTGTGTACACGGACGAGACTTGTTGAAAATGAAAAATAAGGAAACTTATTGGTATAAATAGAACTTCTCGTAATTTCTCTATATTATAAAATATATAGAACATCCTTAACCGTGCTCTGTATGGTAATAAAGTGCTTGGGAAGAGAGGAGGACACTCTTAAGGACACTGGCTTTGTTCGTGTCCTTGTCACTTTTCACGTGCTTGAAACTCACTCTCGATTCCGATTTACTGGTCTTTGTTAGTGTACAGAACACGGTTTAGGCTGTTCTATACGTTAAGTATTGTATGTTAACACATAGACACCAGTGTTATACTGTAAAATACGCCATTGGCGTGAACATATGAAGTTTATATTTTTTCCATTCGAAAATAAACATATATTCGTCCCACCTTGTAATATCCTCTGTGTAATATAACATAATCTTATGAGTTAGAGGAACGCTTATTTTTGTCACGATGTTGGTCAAGCGTTTGACTTAAGGCCACCTGTTGATATTAACTGGCTAAAAAAACAATCTGATAAATCTCCACAGTAACCCGAATTGTGCGTGTAATTGGGCAGCCGCGTGGTAACATGCTGTTGATTGGTATCGGTGGCAGCGGAAGGCAGTCACTCTCTCGGCTGGCCTCATACATCATTGGCTACAAAGTGTTCCAGATTGAAGTTACCAGGAACTACAGGAAGCAGGAGTTTAGGGATGGTAAGAACTTTTTTTAAAAGGTCTATAGACTTTTCATATTAGCCTCACTAGCCTCGTTGGGGTAAGATATTCTTTGAATATTCTGCTCGAACACGAGGCTAGTGAGCCTCATTTGAATGAAGGCAAAAGAATACTAACATAGTCGCCATTTATGAAAGAGGTCTATGACGTTTTTTTCACAAGATATGTGTAATCAATATTCCATATAAAGTAATCCAAGATAATCTCAAGAGACCATTTTCGTATTGCAGATGCCGCTAACTTTAATGACCACGGATTCAGTTTTTGCAGTGTTAGCCTCGTTTTGTTGTTCAATATTCAAAAATATATGCGAGAGAGAACGAGAAGTCACACCTCCAACAATACACATAGTTGCACGTAGTGTAAAATTATGTTGGTATTTAGGAATATTTAACTTTATATTGAGGCTAAGACTGCAAAAACTGAGTCCGTTATCATTGAAGTTAGTGGTATCTGCAATGCGAAAAAATGGACTATTCTTAGGACAAGCTTAACAGGAAAATCGCACAATGTATTGTATTGTTTTATGAATTTGTTTCTTATAGTTCTCTTCTGCCTTCTTCATTTTCTAGCTTTTTTCTTAGAAGCAGTTAATTAATTCGCTTGTGTAATACGTGCATTACTTCTGACTATCGTTTTTACAACTGTCGCAAAAACTTTCAACAACACTATATATTCTAACTAGTGATTGACAGCGTGAATTACCTATAATCTTTTTTAAATGTGCATTTTCAGTTAGACTACCTCAATTACTTTTTTCGCTTTTTCTATTATGTGCTCTTGGAGTAATTCATGCGAGTTTCGTACCATATCCAGGTTTAACTAAACTTGAACTAATTGTTTATGTTTGTGTGTTTATTTGTAAAGGAGATATCTTAGAATAACCGGAAAGTTTTAGAGGTTCTACTACCTCTACCTAAAATACTGAGCTGCAGCAAGCCTTGAGAAACTAAGGGGAAATAACCCCGGCCCTCAACCTTGCTACAGTCCTGAAATACATGTCTAGAATATCTTATATGTATTTAGTTTTAATCTCCAATTTCATTCCATGTTGTAATTTGTTTGTTTATTGTATGTTTTGGCTAAAACACTAATGACTAAATATTGTTTCAGATCTCAAGAACCTCTACTATATGACTGGTGTAGAGAACAAGGCAACGACCTTCGTGTTTAACGACACTCAGGTTCTTGAAGAGTCCTTCCTTGAAGACATCAACAACATCCTCAGCAGTGGAGAAGTTCCTAATCTTTACAAACCAGAGGAGTTTGAAGAGGTGAGTTAGATGTTATTTCAAATAATTGCCCAATCTCAACAAACAATAGGAGTTTGAATAGACAAGGAAAAAGTGCAGTTTTTCATGAAACTAAATTCTCACAACTTGGAGGCAGCCAACCATATTTCTCACGTTATTTTCGTACTTCATAGCTCAATAAAAACAGACTTGTAGACCAATCAAAAAGCACGTACTGTCCAAATTATTTTAAAACATAATTTAATTACTACATGTGTATAATAGGTAAGAACTGCGCTGGCAGAAGACGCTAAGAAAGATGGTATAGAGGACACAGTTCAGCAGATGTTTGCCTACTTCATTGAAAGAGTGCGTAGCAATCTTCACATTGTTGTATGCATGAGCCCAGTGGGAGACCCCTTCAGGTGAGAAACGATATACACTTGATGTATGGCCTCGAGGGAAACATGTAGTTCTGTTTTTTTGAGAGTGTTGATAGATATCTGAACAGACATGGCTATAATGCCGCTGAAAAAAATAGCAAAACAGTTACTGTTCATCAGCAAGATGCCTAAACATCAAGATGCAAGATGTCTCCCGAGACGAAGCTTTGTTAGATATTTAGACATTCACAATCATATAGCAAAACCAAACAAAGACGACAAAACTTCTTTTTTCACAATCGTCAGTCGTGCTGAATAAATAACCATTTCAGTCCCAGTTGTATTCTTAAGTTCTCCCAATTGGAGCCCATACTTTTCATTAATTAAGTTTGGAAGAATTTATCTTTTAATCTTCAGTAGTTTATTTCTTTGATCAATTCTTATTTTCTTTTTACCATATGCCTTATTTTGTATATGTTCTCAATGTGTATCTTAAGGCTTGGGAAGTGGGGTACACTAAGTGGGAAAGCAGGTATACCTGGAGTCCGTACCAGGTCATCAAGCAACGAATGCTCAAGTATCTAGAGAGGTCTGGGGACATTCCCAGAATTATTTTGAGCGTTCAAATTTGGGGAAAACCGGTACAGCCATAGGGGAACGTCAGTACAATTTACTGGTGTACCGTCCTTAAGAAACACACTGGTTCTGTAAGGAGAAGTTGAGTGTTGATAACAGGCTTTCACTGAAATGGCTTCGAAGTACATAAAAAGTAAAATATGCATGCTTTTATTGCCTCAGTAAAGAATACAAAATCATTTGGAATTGTATAAATTGATGGTAGTCTTTGTAATAGAAAACATGCTCTGAGTTTTTCGCCTGGGGTTTTGTTTCCTGTTACCTCCTTACCTCCCTCTTACGCACTTCTTTTTTTTGTTCAAACCATGTGTCTTACAGGAACCGTATTCGCATGTATCCTTCCCTTGTCAATTGTACGACCATTGACTGGTTCAGCGAGTGGCCTCAGGAGGCTTTGCTTGAGGTGGCAGAACGGTACCTAGAGAATATGGAACTAGGAGATGAAGAGGTTAGTACAGCATGCTTATTTCACCTAGGTATTTCAGACGTTCAGTGTCTAGTGCTTTATATATTTAGTATAAACCTACTAACAGTCTAACACGCATCCTGCATTCTGATTATCTACTCTACTAGGGGTCTATTTGTGATAGCCTACTAGAAGAAAAAAGATGGCGGATCAAAATAGTAATGAACCCTGTTTTCGTATAATGTCAGGGAATATTTTCTACAATTTATTTTCTACATTCTTTTTTGACCAGTTAGTAGGTTTATACTAAACAATTAGAACTCTCGGCCTCATGGACTACGAGTGGCCGTGGGCTGCATGGGCTATTGAGTCGTAGTCCATTCATCCTCGTGGTCTAATTGTTAAATAACTTGGTACTGGCTCAGTATATCACTATTTTTGCTACCCCTTTCTCGGATAGTTGCTAACTATCACGCATGAGTTATCTATTTTTGAAGATATTTCTTTATGTTTTCGTTTGTTTGACAAATGAAGCTTTCTTTTCTTGTGGTAAATTTTGCATTTTAAATTTTTGAATTAGGGAAATGGTGTCACTTTTTTGAGTTTTTGTATTTTATATTCAGGACTCGTACACTGCCTAGAAAGCCTGCCATTCCTTTGGTGTTTGAATTTTATGTTCAAAGAATGCGCTTACTGTTTGTAAGTGCTGGATTCACACAAGGATGAATTAATTTTGAATTCTGCCCTAACCACTAAACGGATTTGGCCTTTCTCATCCCAGGGTCAAATCAGTGTTGTTTTTAAGACAATTAAATAGTCCATTTGTGGATTTGTCATTGAGATTCATTTACTTTTTTTTCTGAGGTCTAATCATCATAGATCTTTTTTTCGTAATTGTTTAGTTTGAACAATATATCACCCCAATCGGTTTTTGTTTTGTCAGAAGTGGCTGCTTTCATCTCTGATTGAAATTCGACCTTCATTTCTCTTTTTCATTTTGTCTCCAATTCTCCTTCAATCTTCCTTTTTTTCTTATCTTCTCTGCTACCCCAGCTAGCTTTATCAAATGGTCCCACTCAATTTAAAAGTGCTCTCAAAATTTGGTATTTGCTGGAATTGCTCGCAAAAATTACACAGGTGCTCACTTGTTCGTCCATAACAAGTATTTTGTTTATTTGGTTTATTCTTTATCATATCTCACCCTCACAGGTTTTCTGCTTGACATAGGAACAGTTCCACAGTTAAGCGCTGGTAGCTTGAAAAATAAACACACTGCTCACATCCTTCTACACGCTCGCATAGACCATTTGATACCCCTACAAGTTGTCCTTAATTATTCAAAACAAAGGTTTCTTGGGCATTAAACCATAGTTATTGACTATACCAGTCTCTTTTCCTAAATATTGAATCTCGTGCTCCTCAACAGAGCAATATCAACATAATGATTTAGATACCATTGCTTTTAGACAAAAGGGAATGTAGCCAAGATATTTGTTACTGTTCATCGCTCTGTCGTGGAGACCTCAGAAAAAATGCTACTGGAACTGAAAAGACACAACTACGTCACTCCAACAAACTACCTGGAGTTGGTTACAGGCTATAAAAGGTTAGTCTAACATGAAGTAGACTTGTCTCCAATTACTCATTTTAATCTAATTATTTTGTAGTAGTAGTACTAGTAGTAGTAGTAGTTGTAGTAGTTGCACTAGTCGTAGTAGTAGTAGTGGTAGTGGTAGTAGTGGTAGTAGTAGTAGTAGTAGTAGTAATAGTAGTCGTAGTAGTAGTAGTAGTAGTAGTAGTAGTAGTAGTAGTAGTAGTAGTAGTAGTAGTAGTAGTAGTAGTAGTAGTAG
>JAOBAY020011258.1:0-15133 GCA_025331085.2 Zoanthus sociatus | reverse complement strand
TTGCGCCATTTGTGTGTCAACTTTTGGCGACATGTTACACGGGAACAACTTCTCGCGCAACATTCATTTTAGTACCTTGTCCACACTCTGCGAGCATGTAAACAAACAAAATGGCGTTTGACTTGTATCGACGGAAAAATTTTATCCTCCTGTTTATGTTGGCTGATTGTGACGCAAATGAACCAAGAAGAAGAGAAAGAATTGTTTGGACGAGGAATTGTTTGAGAAGGAGACAGGATGGGAGAGTTTATCACCAGCTAGTTCGTGATGTTGAGATGAAAATCGATGGCGACATGTTACACGCGTCGATTTCCTAATTATTTGTCATCTTGTGTTGTGAGTTTTTGAAACCAATTCAGAAACTCCCAATATGTTGCCGAGCCAATTGTTGTGGAGAAAATCGTCCTCGCTAACATATTACACAGGGATCGATTTTCCACGATACGGTGTGCAAAAAATCGTTGTTGCAAGTTAAACCGTGTAACACCACCTTTAAAACACAAATTTACATATTCTGACATTGGCAATTGTTGACGATCGATGGGATACTGGGTCGCAATAACTCAAGAGCTGAAGAAAGATTTTTAAAAAGCTGAACAGGGACTCATTTACCTACCCCGAAAAGATGGAAAGGTAGTTAGCTCAGGCGGAAAAGAAGGTCACACAAATATTCAAATTTCGGCAAAACCGGGATCTAACTGGGGACCTTGTGGTTGGAAAGTAGAGATCTTACCATATACTCCAACCATACCATCCCTCGCCGTGGAAAGAAAAGACGACTCTAAATCCGGCACAAAGAAGAACTAAGTAACAGGAAACAAAAACCTTCGAAAGAAAAACATCAAACTGGAAATGATTTTCATAAATTGTCCTGAGTTAAAAACTGCGTTCTGTAAGACGAAAGGAAACATAAGAAGCAGCCGAAACAGTCGCCCACTGCTGCTAACATTCAGGCTCACTCTTTTTTCTAATGGTTTTAGTACGGGCTTAGTCCCTCTGACTCGCGATGTCATAGTGCCCTGTTTAGTGGCTGTGTTGTTATAAGCACGCATGTGCATCACAGTTATATTTGTTATTCCAGCCACATCCCACAAGCGCTATGCTTCTACTTTACTTTATATTTCCTGTGGGAAACTAAACCTGTTTGTTAGCTACGCCATGCCGTATAAGGCCTAGAAATCTCAAAACAGCTGCTAATAAGATCTAGCGAAGGCGGCTATCCCGCTCACGGGTAAGCCCTGGCGTTCTTCTACACAAAACAGTTGTTCACGGCTGCTAACATTCAGGCTCACTCTTTTTTTTTAAAGGGTTTCAGTACGGCTTAGTCCCTCTGACCCGCGAGGCCATAGTGCCCTATTTAGTGCCTGTGTCATTACAAGCACGCATGTGCAACACAGTTATATTTATTATTCCAGCCACATCCCACAAGCGTTACGCTTCTACCTTAGTTTAATACATAGTTTGAGGGTCGGCTTAGACAACAAATACCGACTTCTAAAAAACGGAAAAAGGAAAAGAGCCCCAATTTAGTACTCTTTGTGCCATAAATCTAATATTGTACAGATAATTTCAGCTACGATAAGATACCGACAGCGTACATGCTGTTCATGAAATCTACATGACACGTGACAATACTAAACTGCGAAATAACAATTATGGTTAGTTGTTTACACGTTATCAATTTCAGCTTTTTATGCTGATATAAATATTTTTTGGTTTCAATGAAAATTCCGAAATGGGAGTCGGCTTCATACAGAGGGTAATACCTAAAACCTAATTTTTTAGCCTTTAAAACAGGGGTCGGCTTATAGAAAGGGTCGGCTTTATGGGGGATTTAATGAAGCCTAAACCAATTGTAGAATTGCACACAATTTAGGTATCAGGCTCATAAACAGTGACTGTTTTGCTGTTTTTTTCAGCAGCATTATAGCTATGTGTGTTCAGATATCTTTTTTATACATAGGGATTAACGGTATTTCCCAGATCTCTTCAGCAGTCGGGTTTACTCCATACTGCATTATTCCGTTTTAGTTACCGTTTTTGTATCAGCTTAGTTCATAGCGTGACGTACTGTTTCTTTTTAGTTACCGTTTTTATATCAGCTTAGTTCATAGCGTGACGTACTGTTCCGTTTTAGTTACCGTTTTTATATCAGCTTAGTTCATAGCGTGACGTACTGTTCCATTTTAGTTACCATTTTTATATCAGCTTAGTTCATAGCGTGACGTACTGTTCCATTTTAGTTACCATTTTTATATCAGCCTAGTTCATAGCGTGACGTACTGTTCCATTTTAGTTACAACAAGAGGAAGAAGAAATGTTACGGAAGCGTTCTGCAAATGCTACAGCTTTGGCCGCAATTGGTCCTCGGAAGAAAAGAAAATTAGACGAGGCACTGGACGGTGTAACGCCAAATGTAAATATTACAGTTATATTTTTTTTAATAAAACATGTTGTCATGGAGCGGGGTTATGTAGGCGTTGGATAAATCACCTGATTACAGTTCAACAATAAAATAATCGGAAATCCTGATAATAAAATTTTATTTTCGGGAACTCTAGGAGTAGAACCAATTGCTCATTTATTTTCGGGAGCCAACCAAGATTTTTTTTTTCTGATTCAATCATTTGTTGTTGCTCTTCCAATTCAGCCTACTTGGCCTTGGATATTCGGGCTGCGTAACAGTTAAAGTACAATGGGAATATTTTTGTGAAAGGTGAATTATTCAGCATGACACGAGCGTGGGACAAAGAAAAAATCCGACCCCCCAATAGGAATCAAACCCATGACCTCACGAACACTGGGCGGGCGCTCTATCCACTGAGCTAAGAGAACTCATGGAGAGCAAGGTCATTAAACTGAGTTCATATGTGACACGTGTCCCCGATAGGATTCGAACCTATGACCTCCCGAACACCGAGTGGGTGCTCTATCCACTGAGCTACGAGAGCTCATGGAGAGCAAGGTCATTAAACTGAGTTCATATGTGACACGTGTCCCCAATAGGATTCGAACCCATGACCTCCGGGACACCGGAAGGGGCTCTATCCACTGAGCTACAAGAACTCATGGAGAGCAAGGTCATTAAACTGAGTTCATATGTGACACCCGTCCCCGATAGGATTCGAACCCATGACCTACCGAACACCATCTTTATTTCACTTATCAAACATATTTAGTTGCTTACAAAGGGTTGAAATACTCTTTAAATCAGGCACAAACCAACAACCTCCGGACCAACAGATCATCGGTCCAAAATGCACATTAGAATAGCAGTCCATATCGAAATATTGACTGATATTCTGACAGAAATCCGGTTAAAAACTCAACTCCACAAGCTATTCAAAGTTACCTTTGATTATTGTGAGGAGCTGTTACACGTAGAACTGATGGAAAACTTTCATTGTGTCATCTGAACAACTATCACTACGAACGCCATCAGACTATCTCGGAACTCCAGCAAACATGTAACATTTACCAAGACTCACTTGCATAGGAACTTATAGTGAGGATAAACTACTAATGCATCTTTTTACCTGATGTAAAGAGTCACTACGCTAGGGTTTTCCTGATTTCCACATCCCCCAAAAGGTAAACGAAATGGCAGACAGAACATTCTCAGGTAATCTTGAGAGTTGAGGAGATTGTGACACACAACAACATTGTTACCTTAACATTTTCCTGAATATGTTTATTACCGTATTTACTTGATTAATTGCTGCCGCGCTGATTTAATGTTCATATTTTTTTGTGCGGCGCCTGTTCGGGGGGCGCCGCTTATTTAAAGCACTAGCTTTTGCAATGCAAATGAGGTGACAAGTTTTCTCCTGTAATGAGAATTTCTTTTGCAAGTTTACTTTAAGATCAACGAAATAACAAATTCAACATCAAATTGGGGATTCAATACCAAAATTGTCTATTTGTCTCAAAAATGGCAGAAAATTTTTAAACAATGCAATAAATTTCCCATAAAACTCGACTTTGTGTTTGTTCTTTGTCTTTTATATCCGTCAGGTGTTTAAAATTAGTACTGCATGGGTCACTGGGGCGTGGCACATGTAAATAGAGATTGCTGTGCTTTCAGTTACCGTGCTCACTTTTTGTGGGTGGCTCCACTTGAATTGTTCTTCAACTGGTACAGGCTTTAATGGAGCCGAAACACAATTTAGGTATCCTGCTGATGAACAGTAACTTTTTCATCATTTATTTTCAGCAGCATTCTAGTTATGTCTGTTCAGATATCTATATTTACATTTATTATTTGGTCTCACTGCTGCGGCGCTTAATCAGGTAAATACGGTATTGTAAATCTCCGTAGAAACAGGAAGAAACTAATCGTTCGATTAAACTTTCTTTTTCTCGTCTTGTTTCTAATCCTTATCCGGATTTATTTTGCAGACGTCGGTCTCCTTTGGAGCTGGATCCAATGGACGCGACAGTCCTGCGCCCAACAGACAACAGGTGCTCACCATAATTTTTCTATCAAAAAGATGTTCTCATAAACTAAAATTAAATTTGTTTTGTGTGTTAGTGTGTGTTAGTTTTTCGATGATACATTTCTAATATATATTTCTGATATATTTTCTGTACGTGATCAATGTCGACGACAAGGAAAAAAGTAAAATCAATATCGATAGACGAAATTCGGTCCATTTCCTTCTCCCTCTTATCACTTTTAGGAAACAAATTCATTTATATTCCAGAGGTATATGATTTAGTGGGCGGACGTGGTTGGCGCAGTTGGTAAGATCTCTGCTTTCCAACCACAAGGTTCCCGGTTCGATCCCAGCAGTTTGCCGAGATTAGAAAATTTGCGTGACCTTCTTTTCTGCCTAAGCCAGCTCAGCTTTCCATCCTTCCGGCGTAGGTTGGGAGCTAACCTGTGATGGATTAGTGTCCCGTCCAGGGGGAGTCAAAGACCCTCATCCGCTTAACACTACATAAAGTGGAGATAAGCGCCGGTCCATGGGACACTAGGCTCGTAAAGGATTTAGCATAGGAATTAGTAGAGACCTTAAGCAACGAGGACGGGAACGTGAACGACAACGGCTTCGAGAAATCACCTTTCTGGTTTACTCTTTATTTCTTTGTGCGGGTCCTTAGGGTTTTGTTTCATTGCTTTCAGCTTTACGAATAGAATAAGGATTTAATGTTTCTGCGTGAAGCTAAACAAATACTGAGAAAGTTTTTTCTGTCACGTCCTCGTATTCCCGCCAACTTTAAAAAAGGTCTTTTCACGTTCTAATTTTAGCGACAACTCCGTGCAGGTGTTGAGCACGACGCATTTCAACGTGCAGTTATTGTAATTACTATTGTTCTTTGCTGTTGTCGTCAGCGTCGCAGTCCTCGTTGCTTAGAGGTCCCTATTATCGCAACTAACGAAACTGATTCCTTCGGCAGCACCAAACTTTCCATTCTCGAACACGATCAACATTCGCCATTGCTGGATATTGTTGTTCCATTCATGTGACGTCACATGCATACTAATTAGTATGCGAGTTTGTCGCACTTTTGCGGTTAAATTAGACTGCGAGCAGTCCCTTTCTTTTCCTCATAATCAGTTCGAGCGGCGAAACTGCCAGCAAAAACCGTTGAAAAAATGCTGACTTGTTGTATTGCGCGCCCACGATACAACCAGTCAGCAGTTTCTCAACCGCTTTTGCTTGCAGTTTTGCCGCTAAAACTTCCAAATTCGACTGATTAGGAGGGGGAAAAAAGGGAGTACTCGCAGTCTGCGGTTAAAATGGCCATTTTCAAGCCGCTGAAAAAGTAAGAAAAACTCCAGAACTAGAATAAAAAGCTTTTATTCGTAGAAAGTATATATTAAACTTAACATTTAACACTTAGGGAAATTTTTATTCAGTTTCGTTTCAGTAGCACTTAAATGAATATAAAATACATTTGGGAGAAATTTTTTTGCTCTGAACACGTTAAAATATAACTGTTTTAAATCTGATCCGGCAGGTTACACGACAGCGAACTCGCAGAGTTATCCTTAAAGACCTCGTTTTTGTTCTGGAGCAGGAAAAGGAGACAACCAAATCCACATTGTTATACAAGGCGCTTCTGAAATGAACTATTACGTCATCTCCTGCAATGGGTATCTATAGCAACAGGGTTACCAAGGAAAGCGTTTACCTTGTAACTGCTAGTCCGTCCAAGAAGGAAACTATTGGAGGGTAGTGTTCAAAGCAGAACGAAATATTTATGAGATGTAACTTATAAACTCTTGGGCAAGAGAAATCTTTTTCAGTCGCACATCCGCGAAAGTAAACCATCGGTTCGTCGAACGTACACGAGCTTTGTTTAGTAGCTCGAGTGTAGCACCTTTTGTAGTTTTGTAGTATGTTTTAATATCGTTAACAGGTCACTGGGACACAATATCAGGCCATAGTTTGTAAATCCTTACTAAGCAGAATGATGGAAAAATCTTCAATAAGAAAAAAATAAATTAAATCTTTGTATTAATCAATTTGTGTTTTTAGTTCTCGGTAATAATTATGGCGTTCCGTTCTGGACAAAATATTGAAAACCTAAAATTTCACGTCGAAACTTGTAAATTGTTTTCAGAACTTACAAATGAGTTGACGTGAAACTGACTAATATTAACTTTAAGTCGAAAAACAAAATCTGAGTCGAAAACCGCCCTAAAAAGTAAAACTCGTAAAAAGTTGTCGAAAACACAAATTTAAGTAAACAAATGAAAGTAAAAAAAAAAAAAAAAACTAGACGCCGTGACGGCGTAAAATGAGCTACCTGTGCAAGAACCTTTGTGAGTTGTTGACGTTTTGCAGATCAATATATGACATTAGCAGACCGCAGACCCAAACCTTAAAAATAATCTAAACCCAAACCCAAACCCTAACACCGTAGTGCGAAGAATTTTGAAAGTGATGTTTCGGACTGCTGTCCTTCCTCGGAGTGACCTTGGTTTTGATTTACGTAATGTTTTTTTTGATTTACGTAATGGTAAAAGCCTAATGCTTGTGGGATGTAGCTATAAAGACAAGCTCAAATATAGATAGCACAAACGTGCTAGTAGCTAACTTGGAGCCACTATATTGGGCACTATGGCTATAAAGATGAACTCAAGTATAGATAGCACAAACGTGCTTGTAGCTAACTTGGAGCCACTATATTGGGCACTATGGCTGTAAAGATGAACTCAGGTGTAGAAAGCACAAACGTGCTAGTAGCTAACTTGAAGCCACTATATTGGGCACTATGGCTGTAAAGATGAACTCAAGTATAGATAGCACAGACGTGCTAGTAGCTAACTTGGAGCCACTATATTTGGCACTATGGCTGTAAAGATGAACTCAGGTGTAGATAGCACAAACGTGCTTGTAGCTAACTTGGAGCCACTATATTGGGCACTATGGCTATAAAGATGAACTCAAGTATAGATAGCACAAACGTGCTAGTAGCTAACTTGGAGCCACTATATTGGGCACTATGGCTATAAAGATGAAATCAAGTATAGATAGCACAAACGTGCTAGTAGCTAACTTGGAGCCACTATATTGGGTACTATGGCTATAAAGATGAAATCAAGTATAGA
Source organism: Zoanthus sociatus (assembly GCA_025331085.2). Classification (NCBI taxonomy): domain Eukaryota; kingdom Metazoa; phylum Cnidaria; class Anthozoa; order Zoantharia; family Zoanthidae; genus Zoanthus; species Zoanthus sociatus. The sequence continues at coordinate 7,572 of JAOBAY020011258.1, read as the reverse complement.
TAGCACAAATGTGCTAGTAGCTAACTTGGAGCCACTATATTGGGCACTATGGCCACGTTGGTAGCGGGATTTACTCCTTTAAACTACTATGAAAAAAAATAGTGAGCCCGATTGCTAACAGCCATGGACAGCTGTTTTGGCGTTTTAGCATTAACGCTAACGTTTCGTTTGGAATACTTCTTGTATCTATGGCTGTAACATGTATTTATAATCATGTGCATAAAAAATACAAACATCTTCCTTTTTGTTACATACTTGATAAATTTATCGTTAGATTTTCAAATCTACTTACATATTGCAATAGATTCTAGATTCATTTTACGAAAGCAAAGCAAATCTTCATATCTTATGAATATCAAAACAAAGCGTTGCTATTGACCATATAAGGAAGTTTCTTGCAGTTTACGACTTTTTGTTACGGAAATAAGCTCTCCGTCACCTCAACTGAACACAATAACTGAACTGTCTTTCTGCAGCTCAAACATTTTCTGATTTCTTTCATCTCTGTCAGAAACGTTTGTCATTGATAAAAAAGATATAAAATGGAGAGCGAAAATTTAGAAATAGCATTATTTGCTAATGTATTTTACCGTTACAATTAACTCCATCTAGTATCTACAACGATCTAAAAAAAACTTATTTGAAATGCTCAGTGCCAAAATTAACCTATCATCCCTTTCTCAAGAAACTCAAACTTTCACTATATTTTAAATCCCGACTCTTCTGAATGCTACCAAGACATTGCTTTAATTTGTTTATGTATTCTTGCATCAGAAAAGATCAACTATTGTTATATCAGTGTTTGAATTTTTAGACGTTACTGTTGTTAGAGTATTTCATCATATTTTTGTAATTTTAAAAATGCTTTCACAATACTGAAAAGTCATGTCAATAAAATTTATTATTATGTTACTCTTTTATATCGGAAGTGAAAGATTTTTAAAATAATGAGTTTGACGCATGCTTCAAACTTAGAATCTTGTAAAATTGTATCACGGGATCAGTTATATAATTTATTTGTTTGCAATATCTCCAGCTCAAGAAAATTAAGATCTTAGCATTTTTTTTGTAAAGAAAGCAGAATGCCCTGTTTAAAGTTCAAGAATGTTTTATTCTTTTGCCGAGGTTATCGGACGCTTATTTTTTAATTTTACTGTTGAAAAAAATGTTTAGTTATTTTTATCAAAAATTATCTTTATTAGTCTGCGGCCAGTGAAAATATTCAAGCATTATTGCCAAACTAACATAAAAACAGTAAAGATCAGATGCAGTAGTTGTGTGTTTCAGAAATCATTAATTGTTTTCTCGTGTGTGTGTTTTTTCTCATAAATATGGCTGACCTTAAAACCTGATATATATTCAAGTTAAATATATATATAAATTGAATGAAAATCACTTCGCTACTTGCTTCAGGATGTTATTTTGGTGAGACATGCATGCGATATCAAAGATTCTGTCCTCTCGATCAATAGCTAAGAATCTTCAAACACTTTTTCTAAACACAGAAAATGACCTCTATCTTAAGCGATTGATCTTCTCAATGTAAAAAGATTAAAAACATTTTCTCTGCGTTTACAGTTTTGAAACAGAACTTTGAATCAAGGTTTGCCTGTCAGTTAGCGAGCTGAACACAGATCAAATTACTGAATAACACTTTCACGTAAGATTTCCATTAGTTTTTGTATTTGCATGCCGCATTGTTGACCCCTGCACTCCAACACTGGCCGACCTTTGGCTGCAAATCAACATGGACTTGTCACTATTACGGCAAAACAGAAAACCAAATAACCCTCTTCTCACCTACTCCAGTTCAAGATATTATTAGGTTGGAGAAAAAGATTGGATATTCATAATTCGACTGAGGCCTTTTATGAAGCTACGGAAATCTAGTTGTTCAAGCTTTCGCCGATGTACGACATCATCAGAACTAGAGAATGAGGATATGGAATCATTGAAGTAAAACTTTTATCGAGCGAGGCAAAGCTATAAATTAAGTCCTACTGAACATTTATTATTTTAAAACACTAAAAAACCATTTAAAAGTATTGCTTTAATAAGCAATTTTAAAATCACTTTAAAGTATCATTCTTAATCGACGGGTCACGACTTGTGACATTCGACATGTTTTTACTTTGTTCCCTTTAATTTTCTACTTTTTAGATGTTATGTTTTAAAAAATCAAAGTAAAATCTAAAGCCCTTTTGCTGCAATTAGAACTTGTCGTAATAAACAACACAGCTTCAGTCATATTCACAAACTTGTTAATTTGCGAAAAACAACAAAAAGAATAATCCGGAAAAAAACATCAGTTTAAACCTCAGTGATAACGCGAGCCGTCTCGCTCACTGGCAGTGACAAAGGAAGTGACTGTGGGGGAATAGGAGCGGATGGAAACGGGCCACGTATGAGACAATTTGATCTCCCTCGACCCCAGGGAAAGGCCTGTTTTTAGGGGACAGAGGTTTTACATTGCAAAACTGCAAAACTGGTTATTTCAAGTTTGTTTAATTCTTTTTTTTTTTAGCTGCCGCCGTTAAGCGACCGGCTGGAATAGGACTTCCAGTCGATAATTAGGCAGACTCAAAAGATTCACGGCGGGCAGGTGTCCTGGGTAAACTTTATGCTTACCAAGAGGATTCGGTTACTATATAATTTACATGAGCCCCTCAGTACAGGGCAATGTCGCACTCTATCGATCCCCCATCTTGCAAAAAATGATAGATTAAGTTTTGAGATCGCTTTTTATATTGTGTTAATGCCAGTGATCCCTGGCTATCTTCAAATTCCTGTGATTCCCCCCCGAAAATATTCTTCCCTGCACATCTTCTCCCACTGAACTCCTTACCATCCCCTCCCTCGTGCTCAATATAAACACTTATTGTTACGTTATATCTTGTAGCAGTCCCTGCGTGACATATCAGACATTGGATAATTGTTTGTTTTCCAAGCCAAAGATGCTGATGTTTGTTACAACAACAATAACAGCAAAAATCTGGATCGTTTTTGTAAAGATAATTTTCAAAGTTTTAAAATCAAGTTTGCCCCTATATTCACCAAAAGAATTCAGAATCATATTTGGCTAATTGTAAAAACATTTTGTAGACGAGGCTTTAAAAGAGTCGAAACAGCAAAAAGTTCATGTGCATTATCAGGTAACAACAGGCTAATAAACAGGGTGGTGTCTTAAGCACTGAAGTGCGAGCTGAAGAACTTTAGCCTTTCGAAACTTTTTTGCGCCTTTATTCAGTATAATTTATTGTTTTTAGTACCTTAATGCCCAAGATATGAATGAAAATTTCTGGTGTGTTTCAATTTCGTTGGTATGAATGTGATCTAACATGACCTCCCAACTGCCATAATAATTTCTTTCGCAGGTCGAAAGAGCAACAACTTGTCACAATCAAAGACATACAATAACCATTGAAGAAGAGTTTGGATAGAAATTTGAAGTTTGGAGCCGCATGGAGAATTAAATTGCTTGAAGTTCACTTCCCAGAGCTGATTAAGGTAATAAAAATGTTTGTTGTCTAAGTCTGTGTATAAGCCTATCATTCATTCATGTATAAATGTTCTCCCAATGATGATAATCTCGGAGAACCGAGTATAAGTGGATGTTTAATTCCATTTTCGTGCAGATTGAAGATACATTTATGCGAGTCAAGCAAGCGTGTTTACTGTGATTAATCAGTGAAAAATCTTTAGTTGTTGAAACAAATAAAGTTGTAAGTTAAGTTTTCTGAGAAAATGATTTATTTAAAATCAGCGAACTAAAAAGAACAGCCAAAGAATAAATTCGTACAAATTCGTCCCAGACCGACTTGGTGGTGTAGGACGAATAGCGATGTGTGGCTATTTCGATAGCACCCCTGTCCTTTAAGATAATCTCGCCATTAGGTTTCTACTTTTCTGTGTTTTAAAAAAGTCATTAAGTCTAATGTTTTACAGTTCTTGCTAAAATTCGAAGCTTTCGATCCGCAAAATTATGTTTTGTTTTTTGTTTTCGTTAACAGACATGTATTAAGTGGCTATTGATTTGTTGTAGTATCGCCATACAGTTAACATTTTGGTCAGAGAGAAAGACGTGATATAACGTAGAATCACCGGCTCAGGATTAAAGCGCGTCAAAAAATTGAAAAAATCGCGATACAAAACTAATTGCGATTCTGAGCCGGTGATTCCACATTATATTGCCAGCGTTGGGGGAAAATATATTTCTCATATTGGCTCCGTGGCTGCGCCATGCCACTCCGCCAATATGTGATATATATAATTTTCTCCCAACTAGCCGGTAATATAATGTGGAATCACCGGCTCAGAATCCTAATTAGTTTATATAGTCGTTTCACTCATTCTCAGGCTACCATTAATTCATACTCGGTTTCGATTCATTAATTTCCAAGTCCTCGCGAATGAGAGCGATACTGTAGAACCCGGGGGGAGGGGATACTCTCCCACATGATGTATACAGGTACGTGCCGCCCTATAAGGTATGGTTTTTGAGCTCTAGAGTCTGCATATGGGATAGGATATTATATTTACCTTAGGTTTGCGATAGGGTATCTAGTTTGGCATGGATTAGGGATCTATTGGTCTGGGATAGGGTACAGTTTTTGGTGTTGAGAGAGTTATGATGACATCTATGGCATTAACAAAACGATCAGCACATATGTGACGCCAGTCCTATAAGCCCGCTAATAGAAATGGTACAGTTAGGCAATTTTTAACGCACGTTTTCTTATGCATGGGTAGGGTATGATTTTTGACTTAAAGGTCTAGGGTAGGGTATCAATTTTAAATATTTCTAGATCTGGGATATGACCAGGGTTTTGAGCTTTGGGCAGCAAAAGTAATAGAGTGAGTTGTATAGTTGTTTTCCGTAAATTTCGCTACATGTTCGTGTATGTTGCTATTAAATGAAAGTGATCATATGAAAAAGCAATGATTTAAGAATTATTTTTTTGTTTGTTTATTTATTTATTTTTGTTTTGTTTTGGGTTTATTTTCATAGATTCCTTAACGATTTTTGCTTGGCGCCTTACTTGGCGCCTTACAAAATGGATGTTTTAGACTTTGGCTATCAACTTCAAGGTTGGAAAGACAGAACAAAGGCCTTAAAAACAGAATTTCAAAGACAATGCTTAGCAAATGAACAATTCTTTGTCACGGAGTCTTCACCAGTCGACCCTTCTGCTTTCCTGGAAGACCCCGACAATGAAAATACTTTTCTCATCACAGGAATGAAGGCTTCCGCCATTGTTAACTTACTGCGATGCCTTATTGTACAGTATCGCCATAAATCAGGGGGACCGTTTTACTTCAAATTTGCAGACGACAAAAAATTCAAACTTGAATTGATTCCTACCGACGCTAAACCCGGAAATGGCCTTTTGAAAGTTGTTGGACGCATGAAATATACCACCTACCCTGAGATGAGTAGCTTGTTAAGAAAGGCCGGGGTCACCTCAAAAGGCCTCGGGGACATGATTTTTAAATTGAACACACAGGGCATGAAATCGGCTTTTTACAACGCTATAAGTCCAATGAACGAGCTTCATTTCATGATGTTGTTTGAAGTTGCGCGGAGACTGGTGCGGGGCGGAGATGGCCAACCAATCAGCACAGAGCCAGAGGATGAAAAGCTCCCGTATGGAGTTATAATGGCGAGAATAATAAAGTTACTTCAGATGGAAGAAAATGGGCATTTCGCTTACGAAGATTTATTCAACGTTCAGGGAAAATACAATTGCTTCACAGATCCGAATATTATAATAAGAAAACAAAGGCTTAATGCCTTGAATGTCGCTTTCTTTGAAAAAATTGTTAAGCCCCGGTCGTCTGAGAACGAGGCGATGGAAATTTTTCTGCAGTCACAAAAAAATAGCATTGTAATCAAAACAACGCAAGGTTACCTGCAGGAACTAAGAGAAGCATTTGGAGAGGTTGAAATGTGAATGTTGTTTAATTGATTTGCTTTATGCACTGAAAAATTATTGTTACTAAGTTAATATGAGTACCTAAGGTCCAACTTACATGGAATGTTTCAACCGGGGCTGGCTGAGATCGCAGCAGATTAAGGGGGGTTGATGACGAGTTTTGTCTGTGTCTACTCAGAATCACTCGGCGTGAAAAGATGAAACTTATGTTTAAGGAACAAAAGAAAAACTTGGTAAATTATATTAGTTTTGAGTGAAATTTACTTCCTTTCTAATCATTTACTTTTTTAAAAAAGGATTATATAATTAGTTTGTTTGTAGATTATAGCACGTGTACCACGAACGATAATTAGCCATGTTTTTCCAATTTTTTTAACAGCTAGAGTTTAAAGATGAAGTATTCCTAGAACATTGTTTGTTATTCGTCTGTCTTTACAGACAAGGGCGCAGTTTAGTTGTTCGATTCAAAAGCCGATTAACGCTAATCCAGGGTTACACTTTTGACCCATTGCTGTGTTTCCTACCTCACAGAGAGAGATTGGACTTGTAAGTTTGGGATTAACAAGTGTTTTCGTAAGAAAATAAGAACCGTTATGTTTTCCTTAGCGAAGTAATTGCTTCTTTAGGTGTTGCTTAAATTAACCATGCAGGGTTAAATTTAATTCACATTTAAACAACCCTGCCCAGTCCATTGCCTGCGTTATACAGCGTATGGGCAAACATTAAGGCAAGTAAACAGAAGGAAAGAAGCCAGCATGAAGTGGACTGTAAGAAAAGCTTAGTTAAAACTTGGAAACTTTTGTTCCCTGATGGAATCAATAAACCCTTTTAAATGGTCTGAATTGTTTAGTTCTTTGTTGACCTATATTCCTTATATAATATCCTAATCAATAAGTCAATAAACAATTCTTCTTCAGTTGATTTATTTTAAAATGTATAATTTGACAAAAGACAAATACCTAAGACGTCAGTTGATTCTTCATGGCGAACTGTAGATTACTGTATTGGACAGTGATCCAAATAAGCAAATTTCATATATACTGAAGGTTGTTATCAAACACTACCCCAAGCGTACTGAGATACACTATGATCTAAACATGCAACTTACCAGCAGTGCGCCACCTTAGATTTTGTAATCAATTGTTTATCTCAAGTAACTGGTAATGCGCATGCGCTAGAGTCTTGGATTCCGGATTCCACCCCACTCCCCCCTAAACGTGCAAACAAAATAAGAAATTAAAAAATCAAAGAGAAATCATTTATAGGAACTTTAGAAAATAATCCTGGAATAACGCGCGCTCTGATTGGCTACAAATCTATTTGCTCTCGACGAAGGAGAACGCTTTCTAATTTGGGTGACCTGTGCAAAATATCGACTCCACCTAAGATTTACCTTTTTTCGACGCCATTTTGAATATATAAGTAATGCATACATATGTACATGAAAACTGTCTCATTTCCAAATTATATTAAAACAGAAAAAAACTTTTACAATATTTACATGCTAAATTTCTTCATGCTGTACAGTATTTTATCAAAAAATAATCAATTGTTACGAATTTTACACTTCCCCGGTTATTTCGAAACCCCGGTATTTCGAGGGTGTCACAATGCGAGCAATGCGAGCAATGCGAGCCAT
>JAOBAY020011201.1:0-15135 GCA_025331085.2 Zoanthus sociatus | reverse complement strand
GAGACCAATCTAGGCGTGGCTTAAGCAAATTTTGACCCGGCTTAAAAATTTGGCGGCTTAAAATATTGGCGCTTTGCCCGGAATACCCTAAGCGAGACCAAAATAATAAGCAAAGGTCTGAAATTGGAAACAGAAAAATGTGAACCAGATTTGAAAATTGGTATTACACTAGCAATTTCAAAGGCATCTGCGACAACACAAATTTATAAAGGATTTGAGATGACGGTGTTTAGAGTTTTAAGTACTGAAACCAGAATACTGTAAGGGCCACAGGCTTTCTCCAGTTTAAGTCCAGATATAATCTCCTCAATTTCTTTAGTCTCTATGTGAGTCAAAACAAAGCTGTGATGAATTGGAGCTGATAGAAAGTCAGAGAATGATGCATTCACCTTGGATATTGAAAAGCTCACATTTTTCCCTAAATTGGCAAAATAATTGTTAAACTCATCAGCTAGGAAAGTTTTGTTTGCAGATGTAATTATCTTTGACTGTGATGCAAAGCTCTTTGATTTAAGAGTAACTATCTCCTTTATAAGTTTCCTTATATTCTTAATAAAATTATTTGATTTATTGTAAATAAAGTGTTTCTGATAATATTGCTTCTTACTTATATTTATTAAATGATTTAGCTTATGTCTGTAAACTTTGTATGTTGCATAAGTACATTGGCTTCTAGTTTTAATAAATTTTCTATAAAGTTTATTTTTGTAATTTATGGAAGTCATAATTTCCAACGATATCCAAGGTTTGGATTTAAATCTAACTTTCTTTCTTGACAATCTTTTTAAAGGAACATGGGAATTAACAATCTCACTTGTCTTCGAAAAGAAAACAGAAAAAACCTTATTCATGACATCTGTATCATTAAATAAGCTTAATTAATCAAAAATCAACGCAGCCAGTTAATGTAAAATATATATAATCAATCAAGGTAGCTGAATGACTAGTTACTCTAGTGGGCTGTAGAGTATGAGGCTGACAGGCATAGGTAGATAACTAGTTAAGAAATTCATCTGTGGGAAGATGGGCATCTAATTTCAAGAGATCCAAATTGAGATCGCCCATGAAAACACATAATTTTGACTCCTTTTGAACTTTGTCAAGTGTATGATATAGTCTTTCCGAAAAGGGTTGTAATTAAGTATTAGGATGACGGTAAATAACCCCACAGACCAGTGATTTACTACTCTTATTGTGAATTTCTATCCATAATGATTCCTCTTCATTAGAGGCAGAGCTCAAGTCTTCTCTGATATGAAAATTTAGTGAGTTACGAAAAAAAAAGACTAACACCCCCTGCCGAGTATTTGGTAGGTTGAGATATGTAATTAAGACCAGGCAAGGTACAATCAGTAATCGTATCTAGATTCTGAATGCCATGTCTCAGAGAGACCAATTATTTTAAATGGGTGATTTAGAATACTAAGCATTTGTTCTAGCTTATTGAAATTTTTAGAAACACTTCTAATATTACCATGTAGAATTGAAATGGTTTTTTCCGATACGTTTAATAGGTCATTAGAAGTATGAAATTCTTGCGGAGAGTAATATTTTGAGTTTACCTGGCAGGGGATATTAAGGTCAAGGTCAAAATCACTTAGTTTCGGCAGATTTGAAATAGCAGAAACTATATTTACGAGTGAGGGAGATTTGCTGTACGAGCGCTATCTAAATGAGTAGAACAATGGCACACTGTATTAGAATTAAAAGATAATTCCAGTAGTTCGTCATTCTCCAGCTCATGAAAAAAGGAATATATCACAGCGGCAAAACTGGCAGAACCAGACATCATGCGTTTTAGATAAATAATTGAAGTGTTTCCGAAAGAGTCCCGAGCATTTGTAGTGTAACCATTGTAAACAGAGATCGCACTCGACAGCACGGCAGTTGCTTTTAATTAGTTTTTGACAAAAAAATTGCACTTTAAATTATTGGGCATTCTACTAATAAAAAATTAACTATAAACTTATCTGTGCTATGTGTAGTCCGCTTATCGAGTGCTTGTAGTTCTGGATCCTACAACTTCTCTGCTGTCACTTGAGCTTGAGGCTCGAAGACGCGACAACACTGACTCGTCTTTCACGAGAATAGCTGGACTCGTAACAATCTTGCGAATGTAAATTTTCCCGTACACAGTCCAAATAAAGTCGTATTTGGCCAACTTTCTAAAGGAAAGTGCACTTTTAAAGAGCTGCTTGTTCTTTTCCGTCAGAGATTAACTCAGATAGATCGAATTCTCTGCAACGCGGCCAGAACTTGGTAGATCCAGGGTGGAATGGTCACGCAACTTCCCTCTAGCTTTGTACAGCTCGTCACGAACGTCTCTGCAAACGAATTTCGCAATAATGGCGGGAGGAAACTTGCTGGTCGACATTTTAGGTAGTATTCTATGGGAAGTAAAAATATCGGCCGAGGATATCTCTAGGCCAGCTAAGTTGGCAACTTTGCAGACAATGTCGCTGGTGTCCTCATGTGCGGTTACCAAGATGCCCCGTATTTCGAGGCACTCCCGGTGGCCATATTGCTCCAAGTTATCAAGTTTTTTATCTGTCGTCCTCAAAACATTGCGCACCAGCGCCAGCTCACTTTTAAGGACTTCATTTTCCTTCTTCATAACCTTTATCAAGTTCTCTTGCTCAGTAGTCTTCTTTAGGAGCTTGTTATAGCTGTCATTTAGAAAATCTAAAGACTCCTTTAACGGAGCCTGTTTTTTGTCTAGTATGTTTTCCAACATCTCTTTCATTTCCAACATCTCATTCTTAACAACGGACATGACTGCAACACAAAGCGATAAGATTTACAAACGATAGTAACGATAAGGCGATAAAAACGGTCTTACTCTGAGTTCTGAGCGGAGCCCAGAAAACACGTCTGACCTCCGCGAATTGATAATTCATTTTTCCGAAATTCTACTTGAATTGCGTACATTGTTATGCAGAACGGAAAAAGCATTATCTGGCTTTATAGAATGAGAGTCTTTAAATAATTTGAAGGAGTGTGGAGACTAATGATTAGAGCAAATAGTATAATTCTGAAAGTTATAATTGATTTGACCTGTATAAGGGAAATGGACAATGCGCATCTTTGCTGATTGACATCATGTCTTCCTAAGTGGTTGACACAATAAAGCGGTTGACATCATGTCTTCCTAAGTGGTTGACACAATAAAGCGGTTGAAGGAACAGTCAACACTCAAACATTGTCAACTCTCAGTCGCGTTTTTGTTTTGCTACAATTGTTAAGAAACCGGAACTTTTTTGCCTTTTTCACACACATCTCTATCCATTTATTTCTTTTTTTTGTTTTTTACATACCTATTTTGCTGCGTTAACTAGCTTTGTATCATTTTCCCATATCTTTCCATTCAAAGTTTACTTAAACTTTGGTTTGGCGCTTTTCAGTTACGGTGTAGTTATCGGAGGGTATACGTGTCATTCCTGGGTATCATAACAAATTTTTCTAATGTAGTAAGTCTTTATTAAAGTGCCTATGACACGAAATCAATTTTTTGTCAGCCAAAAGATTTCTATTATTAAAGCTTAAACACCAAATGTGAAGGAATTCCGATAAAAACTCGTAATGTTACGGCTGCTTGAAGTGATTTTTTTGCTCAAAATTTGGGCCATTCATTCGCTCGGCCAAAACCGAATTTCGTTATTACGTGAATTTTGGCTTCGTGACTTCAAGTTGGAGGCAATGAAATGAAGAGAAAAAGTCAGTTGTGCTCGTTGAAAAGTATGTTAAGATTTAAGGATAAAATACTAAAGATAACGACCTATCATCAATGAAGATCAATCAAACAGTTCTTTTTCTCAGAATGGTCAAGAAAATTTAGCCTGAAATGCTGAAGCGGAAAAGAAACGGCGACATTAAACTACGAGTGTAAATGACAACTGTGTTTAAAAGTGTCAAGATTGTTTTGCATTTTGAAAAGTTAATCTCAGAATTTTCAAGGTGAAACTTCAGATTCTTATTAAATTCTCTGTTCAGTGTTTTCATTATTGAAGGTTACCTTCACCTTTGGAAAAAGAGAAAATATTGTTTGAGTCAAAGGGTTAAAGTCTAATCATGAGATTTAAAAACATTTTAAACTAGTAATTTTCGTATTCTGCTCTTATAATTGGGCTAGTAGAAATCCCCGCCAAAGACTCAACCTCGCGCGATGCTTAAATAGAGATATTTTAGCTGACAAATATCGATTTCTCGTCACAGGCACTTTAAAAGTTGGATAAATTGACAAGTATCTCTTTCTATTCTTCAAAGTTACATCATTGTTTATCCAAATGTAATAACTGCACGACGTAGATAGAACTTTTTTCAAAGCATATTGGCTAAAAATAAATGGGAAAAAATGTTGAACCATATTATATGTAAGCGTTTTTTTATCAGCGAACTATCTCAAAATTTTATATTTCTGTTAGGAAATAGGCGGTTGTTTTTCTTTCTTTTTTTTTCAATTTAACAATTGTCACTTAAGCTCTCTCGTAGATAGTTTTCTTCTTCCCAGAACTTTTTCCAAACAATTTTATCTTTTTCAAGGTCCCTGCCAACATTAATCCAATTGTTGGCAGCCCATTTGGTTCCTTTAATGACGTCACATCCGCCATGTGATGTCAGTGGATCTTGGGATCCAAGCCATTTCGTATTTTCATCTATCACATGATTGTACCACATTAGCGCCATTCCTTTCTTTGGTTTGAATATTAGTGCAGCCTCTTGACAGTGACGACTGAGATTGCAATGCCGTTGTTTTTCACTGGTTGCAATCTGCAAAATAGACATTGAACGATGTTTAAATAGTATCGTGTTGTTGAAATAGTATCGTTTTTCTCTACTGCTACTATTACTACTGCTAGTACTACTACTACTACTACTATTACTACTGCTAGTACTACTACTACTAATACTGTTTAACCTCGTTGACAGTTGTAATAAAGCAATAAACGTAAGAAAATTGGCGCTATCAATACACTATACTTCAATCTATAACACTGCAATTTACTTTCTAACTCTATGTTGCATGCGCTCACAGACGTGTACGCATATAACACTACTACTGTTGCTACTGTTTCAACTACGATAGTGTAACTGATACCTTCTACTACAATGTTGCTGCCGCTACAACTACTAACACTTCTAACGCTGCTACTACTGCATTACTTTTATAACACGAATGATTTTCCTACTACCACAAGTGCCACTTACACTACTAGGTTATTGCGACAAAACATCCCTCGTCCCAGCTTCTGATTGTAAACACCTTGTTTACAGCACAGTTACTAGCACAAGGTGGTAACTGTGAACGTGCGCCTATTAAATGTGACTTTCCTAAAAGTTTCAAATCACGACAAGCGTTGTACTGACTTTTTTAAAGTGTTACCTTTGGATTGGCGGTTGTATTCCCGGCAAGAATAAAAGCTGTTTCTCCCCCTTCCTCCGGCTCATTCAGGTAATAAAAAAATGTTAAATATCTGCAACAACAACAGCAACGGCAACAATTTATTTATACTTAGATTGATATAGATAAAAGAAAAAGTAACAAATATATAGAGGACGAAATTTGGAAAGTTGGATACTGGATGGACACCTGAAATAAGTTTAAGAGCTTATCTACTCAAGTGCCCATTTTAATGGAAGTTGATTGTAAAACTAGTAAAAGTATTAGAACTAGTAAGTTATTAAGATTATTGAGGTAAAACGGAGACACAAACGCACAACACAAATAACAGTGAATAGTATGTATGAAAAAAGACCGACGAGAAAACAAAAAAACAAGATACTATTTCAACAGGTAAGTAGAACAGGGGAATACTAAACCTAAGGTAAGGGGATGCCACCCTGGCTCTAAAACCCTGGCCCTGTTTATGATATCAGGTTATAAATTTCTGTGTCCTGTTTGATATTAATTTTGGTATAAAACCAAACCCTGTCTGTGATATGAATAATTTCTCAGTAGTCCGTACCTTGTAGTTATAATAATGATCAACAGTACAGTGCGAAATTTAACTACTAAGTCTTAAATTTTTTTAATGTCGAAGCGATCTCAAATTTAATGTACGATATAAATGCAAAACAAGACCATTAAATATTCTAAATCTTTTCTATAGAACTTCTAGCATACATAGATATGCTACCCGGTCGTCAACCTCTCAAAACGTTCTTCTTACGAATTCTATAATTGACAATCAAAAACATTCTTTTTCACGTGGTGGAACAAAAGTGTGGAATAAAATACCTGAGAGAATAAAAACTATGCCAAAAGTAGTTTTAAAAAAGAAATGAAAAGAGTACTCTTTGACAATTTGAAAGCTGAAGATAGTTAGATTGAAATCGATGAAATAATAGTTGGTCTAAAAAACCATTAAAAAAAGTACAAATTAATGTCAGTATCTTTTGATATGAAACTCGTCTTTCGTGTTCAATCAAGTAAAAGTGTGACACTTGTCTTCTTTTGATTTTCAATCGTGTACTGTAATAATACAATTGGCTCTGTTTTAACAGACTAGCCAGTGCCACTATCACCTGAGCTACCTGCAGGCCAGTCAAAATTGTATTGTTTCTACTGATTTCATTTTAATAAAACCTTGAAGCCTTGAAAAGTAGCTGTGTAAAACTAGATGGTGTGATGGTGATCTAAACTACTACCCTGTTTATGAAAACCAAAGAAGCAATATGTATACTCTGTTTAAAATTTCGGGCATAAAAAGCAAACCCTTACACCAAACAAGGTGGAAAGGATTAGCCAAAAATAATTTCAGGAACACTGAAATTTTGTTTTTAAACACTTGGAATCCTTACTTAGACGTTTCCGAGCTCATGCCTCAATAACGTTATATAAGATTAAATTTATTTGGTTTGTTTCTTAAAGACTGCTCGTATTTGTTAATAACAGCAGTCATTAATCAAGAAAATCCCCCCTTCCCCCCCCCATCCTTCTTCCAGCTCCCTTCTATTTTGTTTTTACATTACTCAAATATTTCCAAATTCTCTGAGCAGATTAACAAAAAGAAATCAGACATCTTCGACGTTAAGTTGTCCGGAGTAACGATTATCTTCCATAATCATTTTAGCTAGTTCAGAAAAATTAAAAGGTTCATTGCACCCCCTGGTGACCTTAGTTCAGTATCATTTTCCTCTGCCACCTCCAGATCTTCGGGATCAATCATCGTAAAGTAGTCTATTGTTGATGACGTTTCAGGTAAAAAGAATAGTACATCGGGTTTCATGGAGGCGATCCATCCGCTTGATGGGCGGATCCGGTGCAGATTCCAATGTTTAGCCACAATATCCAACTCCTTTTGAATGATGCCCATGAAACGAGATCGAGGCATTCTAAAAATGCCGGAGTCTCTCGTGTAATTTTGTTTTACAAATCTCTGACTCCCCGCAACATATATGTTCTCTGAGCCATAATCCCCTCTGATGAACTTGGGGACGACTTCTTTAGTTCACGCAAGCAATCAGTACATACTTGGCAATTATTATCGGATAATTTAATACTGTTAGAAGGTCCAAGCTCAAGCCACATTATACTGCGAGCGTGTATCCGTCAATGGCGCCCTGAATGGCAAAAGGCTTCATTTTATCGTATCCATCAATGTGCCATAAAGAGTTAGGTCCTTTGGCAGAATACTCCCAACAAAGTTCAACACTTAAAAGTTAAGAGAACAAAAAAAGTTAAGCGATCAAACTATGTTGACCGTCAAAAATAAATTGAAGGATTAAAAATAAGTTAAGAGATCAGAAAAGAAAACAAGTTGAGCGATTAAAAATGTAAAAAAAAAATATCTTAAAAACGTTTCTATGGCCCTTACAAGCCACCGTAGTTTTGGGATTTTACTTAAGCAATTTGAAGTGCCATCTAAATCGGGAATCTATTTAAAAAATACAATTCATAGAAAGGGAATTAAGTTGTGTTTTAAAGTGGTCTTCTTGAGTTAGCAAAGTGAGTAATCAACAAGGAATGGCTCAGAGGCGTAAAACGATGAATGCCGGTTTTGACTAAACAAACTTTCAAAACTGATTTTTTTTCAACAGTTTTTTATGGCTACTGCGTCGATAGACGCGTAGCCATATTGCTAACGTGTACTTAAGTGAGTCCGTTACACAATAACAGGACTCCTAGGCAAGTTACCAAAAAACACAGGAGGACCGCAAAACATCGAGACATTGTTCTGAATCGATTAACTGTCATCCGATTAAATTCCCAACCAATGAAAACTTTGAAACATTGATCGGAACCAATCAATAGTTAGCCAATAAACTTCCACACCTCTCATTGGCTCTTTTTGACATCTTGACTATCGACAAGGACTCATGGTTGGGCGCTCAAAACAAGATTTAAAAAATTTTCTTAAATGTAAATCTCTTTAAATTCCATGTTTTCGTGCAGTTGCCATAAGCGCTTACAAAGCGCCTTTTGTTTTTTTTTCAACAGATTGTATGTAGCAGTTGTTAGTTCGTAAATTGACGAAACAGTTCTTATTTTGTGGAAAGGTTTGTAATTAATGACTTGTCTTACCTGCACGGCAAACAGTTTCTATCTTGTAAATGGTGCAAATAATGACAACATGGTATATCAGGAAAGTAATTCTCATCAAGAGAGTCGTAGTGACAGTTGTAATGGCCATTAACACCGTACTGTACTACCTAAAATAATTAGACTAGTTATTCGGAATTTAAACTTGATAATATAAAAACTAGTTGTATTCTGTACTTGTACAACATCTAAACCAAGAATTAATTTTTCCACCTCCACCACCAAGGAATGTCGATAACATCCACATTAGACTTTTGGGTAAAGACAATGAATATCACTATTCCAATACCAACAAAGAGTATAAGTCAGGCGCGTACGCAGGGGGGGTGCATTGGGTGCACGTGCAACCCCCCACCTGAGAAAAGTTCCGCTCAGTAAGATCAGATACCGCAAGATAAGAACAATAAAAAAGGGATGAAACAAAAAAAAGAAAGTGGACGGGCGTTCAGGTCGGGACTACAAATTATATAATATATAGATATTTTCGACTTTTTCATGTTTTCTTATCCATATATCCATATTGTTGTTTTAGAAAAATAAATTAATAAATCAGCGGAATAAAATCAAGTGTATCCAAACAATTTCGAAGTCATCACGTGCGTTCAGAAGATGTTACTGCCATTTTAGTGTCAAGAATGAAAGAAGAGAAAACAATTTTTAAGCCCTTAGCGGGAATCGAACCCAACATCTTCGGTTTACTAGTCAGACGTGTTAACCACTACACAACAAGGACTAACCACGCTGGAAACGCAGCCAGTTAATGTAATGTATGATGTAACTGCAGGGGTCCCAGGTCATTATTTTCTCTATGGATAAATTGAATACCGTAAAGTGATAATATACTTTTTAGTGTCAAGTTTGATAAACACGCGCATTTCACAGGTCCGCTCAAGTTTAAAGTGCATTCCCCTTCCATCATAAGACAATGTATTGCACTGTCAGTTTGTGATTTTTTAAAGCTTGCACGGAAAATGTTTTTTTGGTAATAATGCAAAAAACGTTAAAAAAGTAAAAAGAATTGCGTTCAAGACAGTGAATTCCTAACAAATAGGATGTACTTAAGTCAGTAACTTGATTTATCATCAGCGCAGTTCGAGCAATATTGGTCTCTGCTCCACTAAAAAAAATGAAACGCGAAAACAATATGCGATTTGTGAGACATTTAAAGGGAACCTGAACTGTAAATTAAAATAATCTTTTGATATTCTGAGGTGCATATATTTGAGATTCGGAAAATGTAGATTTAAAGTGATCTCCGATCTGTATTTTGAAAAAATTAAATACAAAAAGGACTAGTAAAACCTTATGTAGCGCGCCATATTGCACTTTTAACACGCTTCAGACGTCACAACGTGAAATAGTACTGTGTTTATCACTGGAAATGTTACTGAAATTATAAAGTAGGGACATTTCATTTCTGTAAAGCTATATCTGCTTAAAATTCACCTTCATAAAATGTTTGCAAATTGTCAAAATGAATTGGACGTAGCATTTTAAGGTCGTGACGTCATCGTGATGATCTTGTTAGATTGCGGGCTTAAGGATGGGGTCTTCCATAGTCAAGAGCTAGCACATTTTTTTAGTTATTTCTAAGGACAGGGACCGAGAAATCGGTATTAAAACACATTTTTGAAATCTCAAACAGATGTAATTTTGGACTTTGGGCCTCTACATCAAAAATGAACACCCATTTTCCGAGGCTTTATTTCTGGGTTGCATGAGGCAAAAGATTAAAAAATCAGGTTGGTTTTGTTTGTTTTTATTTAGCCATAAATTAGTGAGAAATTGGAATTCTTGCGCAAGAATAAATGACATCATGCAATGTGCGATTAGCTCGGGTATCGACATCACCATGACAACTTGATTGAAGAGAGCAGCAAGGAAAGTACAGTATTGTTTGAAGTTACTGGATTTTTGGATGGCCTGGCAAAGTAACTGGATTTTTGGATGGCCTGGCGAAGTTACTGGATTTTTGGATGGCCTGGCAAAGTAACTAGATTTTTGGATGGCCTGGCAAAGTAACTGGATTTTTGGATGGCCTGGCAAAGTAACTGGATTTTTGGATGGCCTGGCAAAGTAACTGGACATTTGGATGGCCTGGCAAAGTAACTGGATTTTTGGATGGCCTGGCGAAGTTACTGGATTTTTGGCTGGCCTGGCGAAGTTACTGGATTTTTGGATGGCCTGGCGAAGTAATTAAAGTCAATGGTAAGCGTTGGGATTTTTTTATGCTCAACCGGCGGCGAAAGCTAATGTTGCAAGTGCTACAACATTTTTAGATCTGATTTCTCGAGAAATGTCTGCATCCTTTTGTAATAAGTTTCTTTTTAGTACGCGTGCATTGCTTACAAAATCTACAGCAAAGTCTGTCAACAAATGTGCGATCCAGCTTGATGTCTTGTTTGCTCGAAAGCAAATCATGATTAAAACTCAAATATTATTCAAATAGTTTTAAAGGAGAATGTGTACCGTGAGCATCACAATGATTTTCAGTCTTGGCCGAAGTCGAAAGCAAGAAAAACGCTTGCATGGCAGCTGTGCTTGTTAAGGACATAAAGTAAATTTGATTGTTCGTTTAATATCTTTGTTTACCCAGACTTATTAAATCGGGGGATAGAAGCGGAATATTTCAGAAGCAATATTCAATGTTTAAACTTCCAATACTTAATATTCAAACTCCCAAATTCAATATTCAAACTTCAAAATTCGCTGTTGAAACTCCCGCAAACACTTCAATATTTTCAGTTTACCTTGTAAACTCCCCAAAAGTGGATTGTGATACATCAAAAAGCAGCACCTCTGAAGACAAAAGTAATTATTGATACAAAAAGTAAATATATATGAAGAAAAAGACGTTCACCGGGCCCTACCGCCCTTGCATCAGCCTGTTTCGGTGATTGAAAAATTTTTAACCAGATATTCAATTTTTAAACTAAATTTTCAAACATTCAAACTAAGTTTTCAAATATTAAAACTAAATTTAAATATTCAAAGTAATTCAAAAGCGATATTCAATATTTGACTTTCTACCCTCGATATTGAATTCCTTTTCCACAATCTCTGTTTATTATTCGTCTTTTTAAGTATTATATGTAAATTGGCAATGTTGAACAAATCAAAAGCTTTGTTTCAAAAAACTTGTATTTGTTAGGTATTAAAGACAAGGAGAACTCGGAAAAAATCGGAGCTCCAGATGGGATTTGTTAGGAAAAATAAAAATGAGGCTTAACACTAAACGTAACAGTAATTTGATTAAGATTTCAACTCAAATTTCAGCGATGAATGTCTTCTATAATTATTATTCATTTCCGCAAAAACAAGTGGATTTTAGAAAATTAAGAAGATTTTTGTAAGTTCTTTCAGCTTAGTTAATAAATATGCTAAATTTTTCCTTTGTGACAAAACGTAAACAATTCAATAAAGGTCCTTCATTACTTTAAGCTTCTCCGTAGCTATTTGAAGACCCTGAGTGTTGGTCCGGCCGGGGTTTGAACCCGAGCCTCCCGCACGTTAGACTGGCATCTTATAAACTATTCAAACAAGGCGACGCTTCTTGTATCACAAACAATATTTTCTCATTTTTTCAAAGATGGAAAAAACTTTCTTCATAAATAAAGACATTCAACATAGAATGCAGTAATTATTTGAAATTCTAAGATCAACCGTCCAAAATGCAAAATAATCTTGACACAATTGTCATTTACACTCGTGGATTAATTTCGCTGTTTCCTTTCCTCCTTAGATTTGCTGTCAACTCAGGCTAACATTCCTTGTCCATTCTGAGAAGAACATCTCTGATCAATCTTCCTTAAAAATTGGTCGTTATCTTTAGTATTTTATCCTTAAACTCCAACAATTTTAATATTAAAATTTTCAACAACGAGCGAGCACACGCAATCGCCTTATTCAAATTACGATGACGAACTAAGCCAAACTTCAACTCTCATCATCTCTCTCGTGTATACAAAATCTTATGCTTAATTGCTGTATTTTTATTGTCTATTTATTGTTCTAAAATAAAAAGAAACAGTGGAAACAAACAAAAGATTACAGGGGCGTTGGGGGAGTGGAGGGGGGCATGGAGAAGGAAAAACGTCCAGCCGGCTCAAGTTGACTGGTTCAGGAGCATAACTTGTTTCAAATCAGGCAAACGATGCACTAAAACTTGCTCAGTAGTTAAAACAATCATTAATCAGTAAAGAATTGACAGGAAACCATACTGCATGGTGTGCATTGTAAATGCTCGCCCTCGCTTACGCTGATCTTTGTTAAAAGAATTCAGCTTTTAAGCTGTAACTTCTCAGTTAAAGTGATACAATGATTGCTATAAAAAGCAGGTAACCCAGTGTACGCTTTGAAAGCGTCTTATTTACCTCTTTTCTGAAACATTTTGCCTTTTTAAACTTTACCGTCAAAAGCATGCAAACTATTGATATATAACGGAAAACTTAAAATTAAGAGCGAATGCACAGAAAAATCGAGCAAACCGTGGCCACAGCTCAAAACCTAACCTACCCTCATTTTTTGTTTATAATAACGTGTTAATGAGTTTAAAACACTACTGGTGTTAAAATTTCAAAATACGGCCGATTTTCGAAATTATTTGAGATTCTCCATTTCAACCGTCTGCAGGCCTAGAACATTAGCCGCTGAACACGAGAAAATGCACCAGTGACAAAACTGATCAGACTTTCCTAAACGAGCAATTATATTGACAATATTCCACTTAAAATTCACAAAACAGGTATCTAACAATTTAGAAATAGCACATTTTTAAATTTTAAGAAAAAACATTGAGCAAAAGAACAAAATTCTGAAACCTAATTTGCATAATGTTTACAAATACAACCATTTACCGCTAAAACCAAAATCGAATTTTCAATATGGGGGAATTCTCCAAATCACTCCAACTTCCGGTTACTATAAACAACGAGATATAGTATTTGAACATTCTTTTGAAATTAGTTTGGTATTTTTGCGAACAGTCCAAAATAGATCGATTATTTTGAGTTTATTTTTTCCCGCCAACCGCTAAATAACTCTCGCGTCACATCACTTCTTGCTAATTTTACAAGTCGACTTAAGCTTATTTGAAGGCAAAAACTTTGACGATGTACCTGCTTTAAAGCATTAAACTGATCTTTAAAAACAGAAGACGCTCAATGGGTAATTTCTGTTCTCGACATCTCGTAATCTTGTACGTAGATCAATGGCGATTCCGAGTCTGGCTGGGTCTGTTTTCCAGTGGACAGATCAGAATTACATCACAAAATAATTCTCGCTTTGGTCTTCGTAAACAAATCAAATTTGCATTACTTTATCTGAGATAAAGTAAGCCAAGTATAGGAAAACATTTTAGCTCAATTTCTCTATTTGGATCCTTTCTAACAAGAAGTGTTATAGAATGGAGACGGTCAGTCAACAAAGAATGGTACTGTTGATTGCGTGACAAGTCGATTTAATATGCGATTGTCTAGCTCCCGCGGATAATCAAATTCGCAAAAATCTAAACATGATATAAACAGTTTTGTATTACAATTAAAAAACATAACTACACCACGAGAGTGTAAAACTATTCTGAAGCTATATAATACCACAAAATACCCCTCCCCCTCTCCCCCATGTCCAATTCTTTCCCACTATCTTTGGCTTCTTTGCACGAGGCTCTAATGCCTTTGTACTGTTATTGTGTAAGCTTTGGGACAACTGTTCATATGTTTAAAAAGTATCTCGCGAACATGCGCTAATATTTTTTGGCTTTGCGAGCTTTAAGATGTGTTCCTCCCCTCCCCCTTGGAAGATTTTAAAAAGGAATTACTGCAGTCTATACACTGACTCATGGTTATGAAACGTTTTAGCGCGCTAACTACGAATTCATGTATTTTTCATGTGTTCAATATAAATACAATTTCATTCCAAGTGCGCATTAATGGTTGTTACCAGAGCCTCCGGAAAGGCAGCTCTGGCTATGCGGGTAAGCCAGCACACCCAGCTGAGCTATAAAAGTTCTGATTCAGCAGGACTTGTTCATACGGTTTATGTTTGGCAGCAAGTACATTGCTTCAGGAAGTTTCCAAGTCTTGAAATATACGGTGCTATCTTTTTTGCAGTGATGTCATCTGTGTCGATGAGGAAGTGCTCACAGATAACTTTCACCATGGTAATGCACCAGTCAATGTGAACCAACCCCCCCAACCCCGGGCATTAGGCGGGGATTGAACTTTGGGGGTTTCTTATCACTGTTAGTGATATGCGGGGCTAGTTCAGATTTACTAATGCCGCCCCATGTGGGGGCATTCCAGCCATTCTAAAAAATTCATTTAAATGCTTTGCTTTCTGCTGCCTCCGACTGCAACTCACGATTTCTTACAGTTTGTTTAACTGGACCTCCTGCCTTTTCTGCTCACTCTTTTATTTATAGGTGAAACTACTCACCTCCTACAACAAACAATCACTGTTCAAAAGTATCAAGTAATTTAATTTGTGCAAGGTTGCTTGGAACGTCCCATGAAGGCAAAGAAACACCACCCAAGAGTCAATTATTAACGTTTAAGTTATCTTTATTGAGATAATCAAACTGATATGTAATTTAGATG
>JAOBAY020011145.1:0-15135 GCA_025331085.2 Zoanthus sociatus | reverse complement strand
AATTTTAAAAATTAAATTTAAAAATGTCCCGACGTTTCGGATATAACTCTATCCTTCTTCAGGGGAAGTGATCTATAAACAATAATGCGAGGTTTTTACACAGCTAAAAATTATTTCACATTTAAATTTCTTTTGTCTTTAAAAACAACACTTAGTATTTCCTTGGTAGTTTTAGTCCATCGTCACGATTTATGGCATTGTTTGTCTTATTAATTTGTCTCTATTAATATATTCCACTTACTGACGCTAATTCCAATAAGAACACGAAAAAATTTTCTTTGAAGAAGTTTCTTGAAAACAGCTCCATGACAAACTTGCAGATGTCGATAAAGAGTTGTCGATTTCTGTAGCTCTTTCCCCTGCCACATTCTATCAAAACAAAACAATCAAAATAATAAAAAACGACTCTCGTCAGAAATTCTCAAAAGCAATTCTCCATCAAAAAGAGGTAAAAAACGCAGTTTGTAAAAGATACTGCGAATCAAAACAAGTTTTAAACAGCTGGAAGACATAATCTCCGAGACATACATTCTTTGTAAGATCTAAATTACATCACAGGAACAGTATTTAACGTGCAGGTCTTACATTTTTAGGTGAAGAAAAAAAACAATTTTAGTATTCAGAACATTTGTTTTTGCACTCCAATTTTAATCTGGTGAGAGTTTGCTAACTTGTTGTTCTTGAGTTCAAAATAAAAGTTGGGAAATTTTTGGCACAGAAGTGTTTTATGATTAAATACCAAGTGTATCGAGCCTTGGCACAAAATTCTAATTGATAACACTTTTTTACAGTATCGTAGAATAGTATTGGAATACCATGATCAATTAACAAATACATATGAACCTTTGGAGGCAGCCGTGGCTCAGAGTCGGATATTTGAATGCTGTTGACCATCGTTCATATCCCACACTCCGATTACAGAATGGATTTGACCTAAAGATAGATGATCCCACAGGCAAATTGACCAGGCTTTGTAAACAGGCAACTGGTTTGTCTCTTAGCAGTTGGGATTCTTAACTAGGCAAGCCTGGAGTTTAACATCGTACTAAAAATTCCCCTTTCGGGAGTTGTGCTAAGATTTTTTTTTTCTTATTTTTCTTACCTTGTATTAACCGGCAACAGAGTTCCTGGCGTTGCTCGAATCGCCGGTTATATCTAATAAATATGCACAGTGTTCGTGCAGCAGCTAACTTGACGGGAAGAACACGCTGTTAAAACAGAGATACATACAATAAATCACTGAAGGAAAAGAAAACTGAGCTGCAATAGCAGATTAAATAGTTAAAACCTGTTTACATTTGCTCTCTAATAATCAATTGACAAGGGATGATTTTGTAATGCGATGTAAACAATTCAACATTATGATCTATCTTCGGTGACACTGGAACAGTGCTCTAACCAAATGAGCTATGAAGCCACCACTGGGGGGAGCAGGTTATTCTTAACGAGTCCATCAATTTCACTCTGAGGTGCGCAGATTGTTGACACTGAGTTTGTCCGTTGGTGCAAACAACGACGTTATGAACTATTTATTTTTCGACAAAATTGGCGCAGTGCTCTAACCAACTGAGCTATGAAGCCACAACCGGGGTAGCAGGTCATTCTTAATGAGTTCACAAAATCAACTCTGAGGTGTAAAATAATTGAGACTGAGTTTGTCCGTCGGTGTAAACAACGATGTTATGAACTATCTTCACAGTTACGTAAACAATTAAAGAGATTGTGAAAGAGAAGCTTGAAAAAACTTTCAGGCTTCAACGGGATTCGAACCCATGACCTCTATGATACTGGTGCAGCACTCCGACAAAAAATAACCAATAAAGCTACAGCTAAGAGAGCAATTCATAGTAAGTGGCTCCATCAATGCCCCTTTGATGAGTACGAAGAGTATCAAGATTACAATATACCATGGTGTAAACAAAGCCGTTGCGAGCTGTGTATAATTCTCATAAATGGAATGCTGCGTCGGTGTTTCTACAGAAAAAGTTTTTAAAAAAGGATAAATTTTACACCGTAGTGAAAAGGATTTTTTTATACTGACGTTTCGGACTGGAGTCCTTCGTCGGAGTGTATAACTCTGTTCAGTTTGGTACCTTTAGTCATGATCAAAATCGGGATTATCTGTACTTTTATGAACACTTGCAAATATACTCTTTTACTTACATTTGACGAAAGAAGACGAAAGAGAAGAGGAACAAATTTATAGTAAATTTGATCTGATGTCAGGCACTTGGGAAAGCACGAGAATTTTTCCAGGATTTCTACATGAAGACGCCAGTTGCTTGAAGATGCCACAGCAAGTTCACATGCAATTAACGAAGGAATCAGGTCTGATAAATTGTTTAGCTGCAAAACAATACACTCTTACAGTTGGAAACAATTATTTTCATGTCTAAAAAACTATCTATTATGCCATTAGGATTGTACAAAAATTGTTTCTTCATTATTGAAAAGGGTAAATCATTGAGGAGATGGTGCCGTCTGTGGAAAGTGAGTAACAAAGAGGCTGGCAATGGTTTCACGATTCCTGCAGTTTTCAATCTGTATGGTGAAAACAATGTAATATGACAAAATTTGATCATCTCGTTACTGCCTTCAAGAGTTGAATTGCAGTACAATCCTAGCGAGCCAAGGAAGAAGGAATATTGTCTACAGAGTCTACACAAAAAAGCCTGTCAAGAACAGTAAATGTCATAAATGGGATGCTGCAATGGTGTTTTGATAGAAACAGTTATTGGATAAATTTATAAGTTATACACCATAGTGAAAAGAAAATCTTAAGAACTAATTCCAACGAACGACCACAGTCTGAAACGTCAGTTATACATAAGTTGTATGTAAAAACTTTCTTTCCAGTACGGTGTATAACTTGTAAATTTATCTAGTAATAACTGTGTCAAGAACGGTGATAAGGCAAAACAAAAGTAATTCAAAAACTGACTCAAAATTTGTGGAAATATTGATACACCCTTGTCGTTTTGACTGACAAATTCATACTTTGCTTATCATTTTCGTAAATACAGAACGCCTACGGTGTCTGTGTAATGACAGCAAAACAATAAAAATGTTTGCATGGGGACCATGTCATGGCGGCCATGTTGGATGACACTTAACAAAAGAATTTTGATTATTTCTTTTGTTTTGGACTCCAACATGGCCGCTATGTCTATTGTCTTTTGTGTCTCTTGGGAATGATTGCAACCCAAGAATATTGAGAATTCGTAATACCGAGAGTTGCACTAATGTATTTTATAGTAGTTTTGGCTGGGGATTTACAAACTATCTGCAATAGCGGGGATTCGTAATAATGGGGTGTCCGTAAAGCGAGAGTTAACTGTATCACAAAGCTATAAAGAGCGAACTTTTCTACTTAACTCATTTTATCGTTGCTATTAAAGAAAGCTGTAGAGTGTGGCAGTAAATAACGAAAACATGTGCAAAATATCAACTAAAAGCAGCTTCAATAATATAAAAAATTGTTTGTCAACCAGGTATAATATACTTTAACAAGTTTTCACCTTGGTATCAGATAACTTGGAATGTCCACCACATGCTAAGCATTCTAAACTTTCTGGTAAATTTTGTATGAGCCCTTGCAGCACCTAGGACGATGAAATCAACAAGCGCAAATGTATGATTAGTAACTATGCATACTCTCAAGCATTAAGTTTGTACAATGAACAAACCCAATAGTATAACTTAGTATATTAACACATAAGTGAATGGTATTTTTTGCGGAGGAGATTATTTTTAGGAGGTGATTAGCCAAGTACTATTCACCTCCAAGCAGAAGAAGAAAAATGAAATGGCTTCCCATTTCGCTTCGGTTTCAAATGTCACAGATATAGTTACTCTTTGGTCCGCTAGTTATTCAGCTTGTGTGGTCTATACTAAAACAATTATTCACCTCAGTTTCAGTGAAAGTGGTGGATATTTACCTTGAGGCTTCGCAGCTCGGTAAATATCTACCACTATTCACTTCCACTTTGGTGAATAATTGTTAATTACGCCCTGATTATAGGTGCATGGCTAGCGTGGATGAGAGTTATAAGATATTTTACCAAGATTCCAGCTACCCACATGAACTCAGGAAATACTTGGCTCACAATTACACAAAAAGTAAACTGTATTACTGTAAAAATGTTTCATATACGGAAGTTGCATACCTGGGCTGACCTTGCCTGACAGTTGCTAGCATTATATAGCCCTATTGTAACTGATACAACACCTTTGCCAACTTTACAGGGTCCAAAATTAGTGGTCGTCCGGTAGTCAGAGACCATTACTATATTTCATTGATGAAACGATCTTCGAAAATGATCATCCCAATGAAGGCCTAATGTTTTTCGAAAAAGTTTTATTTAAATGATGGATTCCATGATAATTTTAAATTTTTCCAAGGCAAAATTTTTTTCTGTTTGAACTCTGAAAAATAGCGAGATAAAGGAAAACATTGCATGTTTTTGATGTTGCTTCACATGTTAATATATATGAACATTAGATAATATAACAAGAATTGGCTTCTTGAGTAAAGAACGGCTAAAATGTGGTTGAATACAGTGTACAATTTAGTCTTAATTTTCCTGTTGTAGGTGGCATGTGGGGACGACCAGATTTCTCTCTGGACGACTACATCGTTCCTCTGACGACCTCTTTCAAAAAAAATAATAATTTCGTACCCTGCTTTAATACCAGGCAGATGTTGTGTTTTCAGCCCCCTCAACTGGGCTAACTTGTTCCATATAATGAGGGCATAACAAGAAAACAACGTCTTGACCTTACCTCGATTGATTCATCTTTTAGTAAAATACTCAAGTCCTGCTGCACTGCTCCAACATTACAACCTAATAGTTTTGCTACCTAGAGATTGGCAACAAACTTCAGGTTAGGGTTGAACTATAGAAGATACGGTTGAGATGATTCCTATCCTGATAGCTGCTTTCTCTACATAACAATCCAAAGTACTATAACTATTAAATAAAGCTTTCATCTTTACATGGTGCTCAATGACAACAAAAATTAGAGGAATTTTCCTCAAGTTCTCCAGGAGTTTTCCAGTAGTTCTCAAGGCTAAAGAAGTTGTTTTTCCAGGACCCAACACTTAACTATCATGGGAAAACAAAAACATCATCAAGCAATTTTTTCACAAGTGTACATAAAATATTTTCCTGGGAAAATCTTGGCACTGCAAATGAGCCCACCACTAACACAGGGTACACTTAATAGAATTCTGAGCAAGTGTCTTTCAACAAACCCCACACCGATCAACTTTAGCAGCAGTACTCCATTTCTCCTATAACAGCTACATATCCTTTGATTTTCAACATTAACCTAAGACTCACCTTCTTCCTTTGTGTATACTTTTCTATTACCTTTTACACTTTTCCCCTTTTTGCCTACATACCTAATCCATGTGATGCCCTTTTTAACGAAACATCTGCTAGGTCAAAAGTATCCTGATCATTTATAACAGTACACCTCTTCCCTACCATTTATCAAATTTCTTCCATTACAAGAGGATGATAATTAATATCGTAAATATTAATTTATTTAATAAAGTATAGAATCAAGCAAATATTAGGCCTAGTTTATACATCACACTATTGTCATACCAAACTCAATCAGTTCTATTTGACGTGGAGAAAATTGATGTCCTGAAGATAGAATGGTCAGATCAGAACGCTGATGACATTTGAGAAATCTAATATTAATTTATCTAATACAGTACTGGATTAAGCAAACTGCAATTGTAGTTCACCCTGAGATACTCTTAAAGTAGGACATTATGTTTACGTTTTATCTACTGACAGAAAATAAAATTCACAAAAACTTCTTTAACACATAAAATAACATTATTACATGAATCAATAACATCTAATGGAATACCTCATGAAAACCACATGCAACAGTCCGTCTGACTAACGCATGGGGATCTTCCACCAGGGAGTGAAATGTTTCAGCTAATTCTGTGTCAAACCATGATGGATCAGCAAATAACACCATTGCCTGAAATGAACACAAGAGTTATATTACGTACGACTTTCCTCCCGTGTTGAAGGTTTTTGCACTTTAAATGCTTTCAGGCCATCATAACATAGTCAGGATTCTTGTCTTACGTGACACAAAATAATGTCTAACGTAAGATTTTCTTCTAGTCATAAAGGTTTTTTCACAACAGATGTTTTAGGGCTTTCGTCACACAGCCTGGCTCTCTTTCTATGTGTTTTGTCATACGTAACACAAAATGATGGCATACACGAACAACATACTTTTGTTAATATCAGTATCAAACACAAACCTAAACGAAAATACTAACGAAAGTAAGCAGAACACAATTTTATGGTCCTTTGCTTTAATGTTTTAAAAATCTGACACCAGTTAAGGCTTGACGTTTGCTCATTTTTCTATTTTACATCAAAAAAACACATGGCAAACATGTTTCGGCAGTACAACTGCCATTGTCAGTGCAACTAATTAGATATTGGTGAGTGATAAAAAATACATTTATTATTCAGAAAAAAGAAAAGAAAACTAACAATAGACTATAAGAACAGCTTATTGTTAGTTTTCTTTTTTTTTCTGAATAATTATTATTCCGAAAAAAGAAAAGAAAACTAATTAGTTGCACTGACGATGGCAGTTGTACTGCCGAAACATGTTTGCCATTAAAAAAGTTGTGTTTTTTATCAAGTGTTTTGTTGATTTTTTGCTAGATGTAGACCATTTGGAAATCTATTTTATATCATTTTATCAATGTTTAATTGCTAACATACACTTTTTACACAATTAAAAACACTTACTGGAAAGTTGAATGCACAGCATCTCCTACACTCTGCCTCATCATCATCTTCTATTCTTATAGCCGAGGAGCCTGAACTAAGCTATGCAATGAAGATAAGTTATAAATGTACAAGCCTAAATCATCTGGATTAGATTTTACAGTATACTATAAATGACAAAAAACGTTTTTCAGTTTTTGATGCACCATCATCCACTGTCTTTTATTCAAACTGCTTCTTACTGAAATGCAAAACCTTCCACAAACAGTGTTTACCTTGCCAAGAATGTTCACGAGTAACAAATACCAGACATATGGTAAAACTCAACAAGAAACATGAGTATTATCAAGTACTTTAAAATGCTTACCATTTTGTCAATACTCCTTTTTGAATAAAAACATACAATTATGAAGGAGTGCATCAAGACAAAAAATTATGGCAGCAAAACCATGCAAATGATATACAACGTTTTTTCTCCTTAAAGAAATACTGGTCAATAGCAGATATAGTGTGACAACGTCAAATATTTTTAGAAGTGTTCCAGAGTTACACGATCATGCAAAGCCACTATGGCTATTTCCTACAATTACACCAATCACATCATAAGCAGTGTATACCCACATATACCCAACATGATCACTGATTACTTACCTGTAGGGCAAGCGTAACACTTCCAACCCTGTTTGACTGCTCAGTGGGATTGCCACAATGACACATTTTGCGGTAATAGTCCAAAAACCACTCTCTTTGGCTCTCATGAAAGTTCACTGCAAAACAATTTAATCAAGAACTTAAATGACTAATTCTATAGAAACCTGAACAACAGTAGTTTATAAAATTGTTCTTATAAACTGCATACTAAAATTATACACTACCCACCTGAAAGGCCATAGCAAAGCTTCCCAAATAATCTTGCTACTGATTTGAGTGATTGATAATCCCCTTGAGAAATATTCTCACAGAATTTGCGCACCAGGGGAACAATTATGACAGTACATGTATCTAGCCAAAAAAAGAGGGTAAGACAATTACAATGCCATACAGTACAATATGGAAGTAACATGAAACCCTCCAAAAAAAGGGGTAAGACAATTACAATGCCATACAGTACAATATGGAGGTAACGTGAAACCCTCTTTGCAAGGTCGAGTCTGAAAGTCAACGAGAATATACAAGTCATATAGTTAATGAGGTAACAGAATACCACACCACTCGTAAGGACTAGTAGTACCGCGATTCACTAAATGTTTTCTTTGATTTTGAGACATCAACATTTTGTGGTATTGTCTTCTCAAAATTGCGGTTTTTAATTGGCTGAAAAGTGCGATCCTATATCAGCTATTGTTTTCTCAGCCAATAGTGGCAAGCCACTTTTAATTTTCTGGAAAATCAAAAGCTCGTTTCATTTATTGACTTGCTCAGTTTTTAATTCACTGATGTTTACACGTCTAAGATAAAAACTTCAAACTTTCTTTTTGGATGTAAGGAAGCTTGAAGACATAAGGTACGTTTACAAACTATTTTTATTTTGAAATTTCAAATACCAAATTATGTTAAAACTGTGCCATTGTAAGCTACAGTAGTAAATTTCTCATGAATGAAAATCTGAACGACCAACATAGTCAGAGCAAAATGAGCTAAAATCGATTCAAATGAATTAATTTTTGTGTCCTTGAATAAATCGTGGAAATGGATGGGTTTTTTTTCTCTAAAAGCGACAAGTTACTCTTTCTTAAGTGTAATGTTAATTTTGCAGTTATTTAAGTCTGAGTTGCTCAAAAGATTTAAATTGGATTTGGGTAAATCCCAGTCGCTGTCTTCATCAAAAATATCTCTTTTAAAAATCCATTTTTTTTATAAAGAAAAACATCAAAAATGTTTTGTGAACATTTCAAAAGTTTTCCAAAAATATCAATGGCAACGCTCCAGTGGTAGTCATGGAAACTACTTTGTGTGAGGAGAATTAAGCTGTATACGGAATACATTTTCTCCCAACAAGCTGCCAATATTTTGTGGTGTTGCCGTCTTAAAGTTGAAACTCTCAAGCTAAAATAATGAGGCATACAAATATTGTTCTATCACTCCATAAACAAAATAAATAATTATAAACAAATGTAAAGTTTTTACCGTCATCTAGAAGTGTAAGCAGGTTAGTGATTGTTTCTAGGCCAGCTAGTCTCACAGTTACTTCTTCATCATTTGTTAGCTCAACCAGTTCAGGAATTACACTTGTCTTTGTAGCTTCCAAACTGAAATAAATAACACGTCTCCTTACCAAGCTAAATACAGTATGCCTATCAATTAAAGACGAAAATGAAATGCAACACATTTGACTTTTTTGTTTAAAATGTAGTAAATAAGATCGCAAACTAAAATACTAACTAATATCTGACTAAAATTTGAGTATTTAACGAAAGACATTGATTTAAAAAAAGCTTCCAGAGAGCTCTGAAGTTAATGTATCATTAATAACCCATTTTATGTAGAGAAAGTGGATTTGTGTTGGCTTTGAGCTGAGAGCTGTAATTATAGAGTTACGTTCTCAAGCAAAAACTTTGTTACCTGCAAATCATCTAAAATCAATATCTGAGTTCAAAAATGGAGTTTTGATGTAAATGAAAAAAAGTTCTTATGTAAAACTCAGCCAAACTATATACTCTTTCTATCAATTATGCAGTCTTACTACAAGTATCAAAATAAAAAAAAATGTCTTCAAACAAACCAGATTATATGATGCCCTTGAAAAACTACTATAAAGTAAACCTAACCAACCAGTAAGCCCACATTAATTTTACCTAGCAATGTACCAATCCCAAACATAGAGGGGAAAAGTGAGTTAGTTTTCCAAAAGCAGAGGCTAACCACATGTAGTTATTAATGACAGCATTTTGGGGAAAATAATTTGAACAAAGGATTTAATGGTGAAGGATATTTCTTTGCGGGGGTGACTTAAAGTGCCTATGAAAAGATCATAATAAAAAAGACAAAACAGGCAAAATTTCAGAGTTAGATAAATTGTAAACATGCTACGCATTTGAGAAGATTCGAGTTATGTGGCTAGCAACTAAGATGCAAATTAGCAAATGTCATGCGTCATTTTGTTTGCTACAATACATAGAATATGTGAAATTCAGTAAAAAGGCCAACTTATTCAAGTTACAAATAGTATAAACCTGATAAAATGGTTTTTATATAAAGATAAAATCATTATTTTTCTACTAAAAGCTTGAGTTTGAATTCCTGGCAGTGAATCAGTATCGCGATATGAGCAAAACTTGCTATTTTTTCTCATGTTACTTTTGAAGCTTGTAAACTAAATTATGTCACAAAAACGAGACACCTGATACCTTGAATGCATACTGAGCTAGCCAATTATCAGTGCAAAACCTGCAAATTTGGGCAACTATATCTCAGATGCATTTTATCCGAAGTCTTTAAAACTGCTCTATTTAAAGTGCCTATGAAATGAAAAATGAAATTGTTTGATATCACTCTTTGTACCCTCTTGATCCCAAATATCCGAGTTTGGTAAGTAGAAGATTTCTAATACACACACTGTTTAGCCTCAAACTTTTCATTTTTCGAGTTGAAATGTCGCCATTTTGCACGCTGCCAAAAAGTCGGATTACAATGGAAATGATGTAGTCAGTGGTTCCTGCTGAGACATGCAGTTGAGGCTGATGAGAAAATGGAGAATGGCGAATAAAATTATTGCTCCGCCGGCACAACAAACAAAGTAAACTGTTCCAATAAAACTGGAACACCGGGTATTTCTATCCTTCAGGAGAAACCTTGAGAAATAAATTAACGGGATTTGTTCGCATTCATCAATTTTGTACTGAAGAAGTCTAAAGTAAGTTTTAAACAAGTAATAACTGCAAAAAATTGTAATAAAGTCTTGCCCAAGACACAATTCTGTGATTTGAACACAGTTCTGTGATTCTTCAGAGATTTCGTGAACTATCTTTTGCACACAAGTAACATAACAGGAACTGTGGAACCACCAGACATGAATTTTGGGTCTTTTGGCTTCAAAAAACCTGATTTGCTAAAAATTTCACGAAATTCCTTTTGTGATCTCAAAATAAAGACATTACCAGCTATAGAAATGCGTAAAAAAGATTCATTTCATAGGCACTTTAATACTTTTGAATTGCTATCTTTAGAAATGTAAAAACTGGTTTTCCTTCATAAGGCAGTTTTATCAACATTATTAAATTATTTTATGGTATCCACTAAAAACATACCCAAGGGCCTTGGCAATGGATTCCAGTTGACGGCACATGCAAGCTCTAACTTCATAATCAACATCCTGACACAGTGATGTGACAAGGGTCATCAGTTCCTTCTTAATCCAGATATGGTCGAATCTGGGAGCTATTTGGCCTAGGAGTTTACAGCTGCAAAGTCTACTATTAACTGACTGTGATAACTGACCTTTGGATATTGCAACTCTGAGAACCTGCCAAACAGAACCCAATCACTCTGGTGAATTACGTGTACATTCAATATAATCTTTCCTTGGGCTAAGGTACAAACATTACCTAGGTAATATATACCCTACAGTATGCTTTCCAGAGTTGCCACTTTCTCTTCCTCTCCATACACGACCTATGATGTCCACATTATTACCTGTTAAAACAAGTACATCTACACCCCTTAACCCTGGCATTTAATAGAAAATCCAGCATCTTCAGCTGGAAGGATCATAAAATAATTTGCTTTCGATTTATTTGGATTCTTTATTCCTTAATATTCACATTTTAAATTTCCGCATGCACTTGCTTTTAATTCAGACTCAAGAAGACCAACACCCAGAAAACAGTGATTTTTTGCGTGATTGTTTAAGTGTCTTCATTTAGTATCACTCAAAAGGGTTCAGGACAAGAAGACAAAAACCAATTTCAAATTAATTTTCAGTGACAAAGTACAGTACTTGAGGAATAAAGAAAAAAACTTTCAATTAATTTTTATAATGCAATTTAATTTAATAAAAAACAGTAACCTAAAAATTATTTCAGGTTTTACAAGGATTCAAACTTATAACCTAAATAATAAATATATTAAAATTAATAAATAAGGTCCCTAAAGGGTCTTTTCAGTATCATGCTAAAATCAACCATGCAGCCTAGTTATTTGGTAAAAACTTAAGGAGCAACTTGATGTTTGATTTACTTTGAGATACTGGAAGTATCAAACAAGGCATTTACAGTATATGCCAACTTGCCAGATGCACATACCTCTCTCTTTATAACGTCTTTTGGTAAATAACCGGTTGCAGTCAGTAACGCCTCCAGCCATGTATTGGCTATTGCTGTAAAACATTAGGCAAAACATGCTGTTTATAAATCTAAAGCAATGCCTTAATGACTGTAAAAGTAAATACAATGATACTGTAGTATGTAGATATTTATAATAGAAAGTGATAGAAAGAATACTGTTCTATTTTCGACATTTAATGTATTTGGTTTGAGCTGCTGATCGTATGTATCATGTGTACCAATATGCTAGTGACAACGTTGAATCAACTCTTGATACAGTATGAACTTGAACCACTGATTGTATATATCACATGTTCATTGCTAGGTGACATCTGAAGATCACACTGTGTTCCAAATAGGAGGCTACTCACTTTGCTCACAGCAGAAAAAGTCTAAAGCAAATTACTAATGAAAAAAGTATACTGTAATTACAATCACTGAAGACCTTTTAACACCATTATTGTTAACACATCTGCCCCAGTGCATGTACTTCATTTGAGGTCAGTGACCATCCATCCTATTTAATTTATTGATAGAAATCTTGCAATGGATGGTGTCAGTGATTACAGTAATAATTTCTAAATAAATTTGATTCTTATGAAGTGACTTGTTATTCAGTATAAATTTAAATTTCATAACTGCAAATATTTAACAATCAGACCTTGAGGATGGACTATGCTGCAATAGCCCATGAGGCTGAATGAGCTATTCAAACATGTAGTCCACAACACGGAGAATTCCAATTGTTTTAGTATACACCTACTGTACTAATTCATCAAAAGAGGATGTAGAATAAAAATTATCATGAATGAAATCCTCTGATATTATGGCAAAACTGGGCTCATTACTATTTTGATCCACCATCTTTTCTCTACTACTAGTACAGTGTGTTCCTTAAAGCCGGTACACCGGTAAATTGTACCGACGTTCCCCGACAGCTGTACCATCTTTCCCAGCAAAGGAGTTTTGCAACTTTTTAGAGTCCTTTGACAAAAAACATTTCACAATAATAGCGTGTGATTAAGCTATCCCTAGGCCTTATATAATTCTAATAGCTGTTATTAAGAGTTTCACATAGAAATAGGTGCTGTTCAGTGTGACTTGATGCTCTTACAAAAAGTTGATAGGCATTTTTTCAAAAGTAAAACCTGGTATTTTTCTTTGATTTCTCAAATGCTCAAACTTGCATTATCTTCTAGAACCCAAAAGTTCAAAATAATTCTGGGGATGCCCCCAGACCTCTCTAGATAGTTGAGCATTCGGCACTTGATGACCTTGTACTTATTTCAGGTGTACCTGCTTTCCCACTCAATGTACCCCACTTCCAAAGCCTTAAGAAACACACTATACAGTCTATCACAAATAGACCTCTAGTAGAGTAGCCAATCAGAATCTAGGATTCATGTTAGTAGGTTTATACTAAAGAGCATTATTATTCAAATTTATGTAGAGGCAAGTCCACAGACTTCATTTTCCCCTCCCTTGAAAGCACAGGTCCTAAACACTTGCAGACGTTTTTCAGTATTAACAAATTTTTACTGTAGACGTAGTACCTTTCCACTTCAAAACCTAACGAATACGCTGTTTTACACACATTTTCCTTCAATAACCTTAACTTTTTTATCATAGATCATAAAATATAATATCATTCCATATGTATGCTTTGAAACTCGATATGAGCAAAGTGGCCTATTAGAGCTGGAAATTAATCTTGGTTTCTGCAATGTTAAGCTGATGAGAGTCTTGAACTAATCATGGATGGGACAGGGCAATTCACCTCAGATAACTCGAAGTGGACAAGTTGTACTTACTGACCTGGTACAATGGACGAAAAATGTGCAGGAGGTGGGGAATAGATGGTTACAGAAGCAAAGTTACTGCCACTTTGTGCCCTAAAGGCAAATATCTTACCAACTATTCCAGGCAAAGCACCATTTATGTTTGCAAATACATGTTTTCAAAATGTTGGAAACTTAAGATATTTCATGAGTGAGTATCCACTACTTTTGAACCCTGCCTGTTTCTTTTTGGAAAATAAATTTGAACCTAAAAACTCGGTGGTCTAGTTGGTAGGGCTCCAATCTACTGCCACGAAGCTGAGTGCAATTTTGGGCTACGTAATTTAGCTACAAATTGAAAGAAGGTGGTAAAACTTGATGTCTGCTGCCTCTTATTAAAAAGCCTGATTAACTACTGTACATTCTAGTCATTTTTATCAGTAAAATTAAAAGTTTTAATTATTACAATTTCAAAAGAGCATAAATTTCACTAAAAATTACTTTTGATAATATTTATTTTAATTAATTAACACCTAATAATTCACTAAATAAAAACCATTCATCAAGATGGTTTCATGACTAGTCTCAGGATCAATGAGGTAGAAATCAATACAAAATCTGATGCAAAAAGAAGTATCAAAATGAATGAAATATAATTTTATATGCACTCATGTGACAACTAAGTACTAACTACCACAACTGCTTCAAATCACACAGTAATCATTGTACTCACATATATCTCTGCTTTCAATGTTATGAAGAATAATTGGAAGGAAGGATGATGCAAAAACATAAACTTGCACAATTCCATTCTCAATAATCTTCTGAAATATTTTGCTGGATGCCAACTGGATGTGTATTGGAGCTACATATAGGAATTCCTAGTTTTCAAATGAGATATAAGCTATCGGTAAATAAAGAAGTTACAGTAGATGCATATGTCTACAGTGGCTACAACTAAATGGCAGCTAGTGCAAAAATACTTGTTAAGTACCTGTAACTAATAGCTAAATCCTTTACAAACCAAGAGACAATGTTAATTGGATGAGGATCAATGACTCCTCCTTGACAAGACACTAATCCATTGCAGGTTAGCTCCCAGTAGATGCTAATAATCATTTAGGTATAATTATATTTATATTTCATGCTAATATGCCCATATAATCACTCTTCATAGTCTCCCCAACAAGCAAGTATATACACCCATTTTAAGGAGACCATAACCCTAATTATAATCATACAGGGCATCTGGTAAAGTGTGATGGTGCGATTCCGCACTATTGACCAATTTCCGCACTATTTCGCACTATTTGTCTT
>JAOBAY020011074.1:0-15138 GCA_025331085.2 Zoanthus sociatus | reverse complement strand
TGACTAATTCTGAAGTTTTTATTTTCTAAGAAAATTAAGATTTTTGGCTTTCAAAAATCTAGCATGTAAAGGGTTAATAAATAGTTTGTTTATTTGATAGTTAATTGATTAACTTAATGTTTTAATATCGGTTGGTTGGTGAAATGATTGCTTGATTTATTAATTAGTTATTACTTGTAATGTTATAATTCATCATCATCATCATCATTCACATTTTAAATTATATTATTTTT
Organism: Zoanthus sociatus; assembly: GCA_025331085.2. Lineage (NCBI taxonomy): Eukaryota > Metazoa > Cnidaria > Anthozoa > Zoantharia > Zoanthidae > Zoanthus > Zoanthus sociatus. Next base: position 14,905 of record JAOBAY020011074.1, on the reverse strand, counting down.
CTGTGCTTGCTTGAGTTAGATGGGTTTCTTTTAAATGGCTATCTTCCACTCAGTTGGATTTTGTGCCAGATAACGATCAATCTTCGGATATGTTAAATCACTATCCACGACTCCACGATTTGGTACCAAGTCTTTCAAGTTTTACCCTGCATTATTGCCCCTCGACAACTAAATCTCAGCAATTCTTCACCTCGCTAGTGTCTCTCTCCATGGCCAAACCACCTCAATCTGCCTCTTCGATGCATCTTCTCTTCTCTTTGATGATGATGATGATGATGATGATTAATTTTCTGACTGGTTGATTGATTGTTTAATCAGTAGATTGTCTGATTTTTTGATTAGTTTTTAAATTTTTAAATAGTTGGTTGGTTATTTTGTGTTTGATTGAAGGATTGATCAGTGGCTGTTTTGATTGAATTAATTGATATTCATACTTATTAATTAGTTAATAAAAAGGGATACATTTACACCGTAGTGAAGAATAATTTTTAAACTGACATTTCGGACTGGAGTCCTTCGTTGTCCAGAGTGAATACCACTCCAATGGAGGACTCCAGTCCGAAACGTCAGTTTAAAAATTGTTCTTCACTACGGTGTAAAACTTATCCTTTTTTATAAACTGTTTCTTTAGAAACACCGACGCAGCATTCCATTTATCAATTAGTTAGTTGATTGCTGTTTGTTTTTATGAATAGCTCAATGGTTAGTCCATTAAATGAGTGATTGCTTAAATGCTTGGTTAATAATTGATTAAATTGTTGTTTGCCTGATTAATTTTCATTTCAATGAATTATAATGAAATTCATTTCAACACACTAACTGGATAATCAACTTGTTGATTGTTTGCATCTACCCATTTTTATGTTTTTATGCTAACAGGGTATGAAAGGGCTCTCAGCACCAAAAATTGAAGGAAAGTTTTCTTTGAGGGCGTCAACTACTGGTCAGATTGTTATGGAAGATGTAGAAGTACCTGAAGAGAACTTGCTACCATATGTAGAAGGGCTGAAGGTATTCAATATAATTTTACAAATAGATCAGTTTTGTGTACACTGTGATGAAAAAAAGAATGTTAACTGATGTTTCGGACTGGAGTTTTTAGAATGTTTTTACTCCGACGAAGAACTCCAGTTTGAAACCTCAGTTAAACATAATTTTTTTCACTAGGGTGTAAAACTTATCAATTTGTAAAATTGTTTCTGTGGAAACACCGACACAGCATTCCATTTATGGTATTCAATTTAGTATTGATTCAAGTTAGCAGGGTTTAATACTTGCTCGTAAGAATTGTACACTTATGTTTATCCCATGCACAAAGCACACAGATCAACGAACTGACGCAATTTAATTTCTTGTTTATTTGATAAATTACTCTTGTCTTCAAAACTTTCTGCTGCTTTGCAGAGAACTCCATCAGTGTTTTCAAACTAAAATGTTTTCCGCCATCTCTAACAAAAATCTTGGCAAGAGGAATGCCGGTGGCGAAAAAACACGCTTTTTTTATGTTTTATACTCTGATTAAACATGGATTTTCGACCAATTAGAGCACATGCAGGGTCCTATCTATATTATTGAATATAATAAAGTAAAGATTAGTAAGTAAGGAATTTTTGTTTGTAAGCAGCAATTAACATTTTATTAATATCTACAAAACTCAAACATAAACAAATGTATTGACAAAACAAGTAAAAAAGTAAAAACCTTCTGCGGATCCTATAAAATTATTATTATATTTAGTTACCGACATCAACACAATCAATACTACAGAGAAAGCTTAAGTTTGTCAGCGTATGGCACTGTTTAAAGAAAAACACACAATCAGCGATTCACGAATCGTGGATTGTGTCTAGTTTACATTAAATACGATCCTAAAAACACGATCCACTATTGCAAGAGATTACGACAGAGATCTACACGCATTGTGTTGGAATAGCCTGGGATATGGGCGCAATCTAGGCCCGCCAGTGGACTTTTTAATGCACCATATTTTCAATTTATGCGCCATTTGCGCATGGCGCACGTCTTCCTAACCCCTGTGTACTCAGAAATCTGAACGGATAAATGTTAAAATTTAGTCATACATTTTTCAGGGTTGCTTATTAAAAACGCTATTAATTTTACTAAACTTAAAATAAATAAGTCAAATTGGTCTCTGATACAGAAATGATAAAAATTACAACTAAAAAAAACAAATTATTTTAAACATTGTCAACTTCTACTTATATTCATTTTATCATGCCTGCAAATCTTCACATTATTTCCAAACTATTACAGTTTCCGCTGGTACGTAAACATTGCGTTATTAACTTTTAAAAAATTTTAAAATCTATCAATTTTCAGGGTCCATTTGGTTGTCTGAACAGTGCGAGGTATGGCATTTCATGGGGTGCTCTTGGTGCAGCGGAATTTTGCTATGAAACCGCCAGACAGTATGTGATTGACAGGTGTGTAAAATAAACAGAAAGTTATCTGAAATTCAGCTAACCTATATTAAAACTAATAACTATGTTTCCATCCGGTCAAATTTGGGCTCATCCTTGGTGTGAAAACCTGTGACGTTTTTTCTTGTTTTGTACTATTATGTTCGTTCTCTCTATTGTTTTGACTTCATTGTTTTTCTTTGTTCTACGTCACTCGTGAACTTCACAGGTTCTTACACCGAAGTAAACCATCTTTATATACACAGATCATATTTCACTATTCCGTACTCTTTCCATTCTGTTTTTCGATTAAAACTTAAAGAACCTTTCACATAAAAAGGGAGCATCTCTTAACAAACAACTATTTTATGTTAGTAGAAATCAAGTCACTATCTATCGCAAATACTACAATCTGATTGGCTAACGTACTCGGTATCTATCACGTGATAGATAGTGTCTGCGGAGTGTAAACAAGTAATCCAATATGGCGCCTCTTTCCCGCTTTTCAAAAGACGTTTCGGAAGAGGAATTAAACGCTCTTATTCAAAAAGCAATTTCAGAGAAAACTAAAATAGCAGGAAAATATGGTATAAAATGTGACCTTCCATGAGATTTCGTACATTATCGATTTACCCGTTAGCGACTAAAAGCGTTAGCTATCCGTTAGGTAAGCGTTAGAACCGTTCAGAAAAGTGTTCAAAGCATTTAAAAAATCGTTAAAAGTTTTCATTTGGCCATTAGAACCGTTTGAAAAGTCGTTCAAAGCGTTAGGAAAAAACGTTCAAATTTAAAGCAGAAAGCGTTAAGTTCTGTTAGAAAAGTCGTTAGATTAAAAGCGCTTATTCCGTCAAATAACATTGTTAGAATTTTTCCCGTCATTTTACTCGTTTCATTAGTCGAATCGTTCCTTATTCTTCATTGAAACCTTTTTGCGTAAGTTAGAACAGTTCTATTTTTGTTGTGATGTGAATAACTGTCTGACACTCTTTTAAATTTACAACATTTTCTCCGATTGTCAAAGTACAAGCAAATCGCAAACAAAATAATATTTTCGAGGTAAAAAAAAATGAATTAGAAGCATCAATTATTTTTGACAGATACTCTCGACAAATAGTCGCTGGTGTATTAGCATTGGTTAATTGCAATTGATTTGTACTGTTTTTTCTAGCAAGGGAGAAAATTACCACATTATCCCCCCAGGTTTAACCAGGTTGTGTTAAATCCGTACCAGTATAAGTCTGTTGTCTCTAGCGAGGGATTCCAGTGGTTTAGCAAATATATTGTTTTTATAGACAGCAATTTAATCGTCCTCTGGCTTGCAATCAACTCATTCAGAAGAAACTGGCAGATATGGCAACAGAGGTGAGTTTTTATTTATTCATGTAAACCTCTTAGTGCAAGTGTAGTGCTTATCTACAGCTATATCCATAAAGACAATACAGTGTGTCTGCCATGTGAAAAGTCTCCGTCCACCTTAGAGTGGTAAAGATAGTGTCCCCAATTAGTAGGCCTTTGGCCGGCTAGAAGACTTGACACCTAAATAAATAGTCTTTATTGTGGTCATTGGTACGGGAGAAAATACGACGTAACGGGTCAAATAGGACCCGGACTATTTCATTTATACTTTCGCGTCCTACATATAAGACGTGAACATCTCATTTAAATGGTTCGTTTTTGATACAGCCTCGTTTACATGAAGAGTTGCTATTAGCAACAATGTTGGTTACAATCCAAGATGACGCACTAACTGCAGAAACAAAATCGAGCCATCATTTTAAGAAGGAAGAGATGATGTATTTTCAAATACATCAAATATATGATGATGTATTTTCAAATACATCAAATATATGATGATGTATTTTCATGATGTATTTTCAAATACAAAGATGTATTTTCAGTTTTAAGAAGTCCTCATTTCTTGTGAAGAACATGCTGTTGAAGAAAATTTACGAACTTGGCATTGAATATGAAGAATACAATAAAAATCTGTGACGATCCGGAAGCAGAGATTTCACCAACTGCGCCAACTACTGTTAGGCATGTGTGAAATTTCTAGCGGTCATATGCAGCAATCGTAAGTTATCAAAATTACGTATTTACCTTTAACAGTCTTGCCGTTTTACAGATTGCTATTGGACTACAAGCCTGTTTACAAGTCGGAAGATTGAAGGACAATGGAATGTATGTATGCTTGGATATAAAACACGTTCTCGGTATATCTCACCCAATCATACTTACAATTTTGAATGTCTGTGATTCTCATAAGAACATGTAAATGCTGGTTTTATCTGACGTCATGGCGGCCATGTTGGTGTACTGTTAACAAAAAATTTTGATTTTGTGTTTCTTGGGATTCTGTGAAAACCAGGAATTGTTGTCAAAATGTTCTGTGCTTATCTTTGTTTTTCTTTTTCAACGATAGTTTTGCTCTCGATAACAGTTTGATCAACATCAATTACATCCTTAAATATTTTTAAACATTTTCAGTTTTGCCTTAAAGACCGGCTAACACTTTCAGTGACATTGCCTTACAGTATTTTCTGCGATCAACAGTGATGATAACAAATTTCAACTTTCAGTTGTCTAAATTACAGGTCGTATTTTAATCAGCTTAGACTAACACTACAAACATCACCTTCTTACACTACCTACGGTGAAGATCATAAACATTTCAACTTTGAGTTGTCTAAATTACACGCTGTGTTTTGTTCAGTTCAGACTAACACTCCAAACGTCAGCTCCTTACACTACGTACGGTGATGATCATAAACATTTCAACCTTGAGTTGTCTAAATTACACGATGTGTTTAGCTCAGTTCAGGCTAACACTCCAAACATCGGCTCCTTACACTACTTACGGTAGTGTAAATCCTTTTGTGACGTGATTCTGTATATTGATGTTTTGTTTGTTCTTCAAGATTTTTCATTACCCACTGGAACATCTTTAACATTTATGTTTTATTCAGGCACTGCCCTAGTATGGTTTCCATGGTTAAGAGAAATTCATGTGGAAAATCTTTAGAAATTGCAAGGATGGCACGTGACATGCTTGGAGGTACGTAAAACTAATGATGTTTGCACGTGACATGCTAGGAGGTGTGTAAAACTAATGATGGCACGTGACATGCTAGGTATGTAAAACTAATGATGGCACGTGACATGCTAGGAGGTGTGTAAAACTAATGATGTTAGCAAGTGACATGCTAGGTGTGTAAAACTAATGATGGTACGTGACATGCTAGGAGGTGTGTAAAACTAATGATGTTTGCAAGTGACATGCTAGGAGGTGTGTAAAACTAATGATGGCACGTGACATGCTAGGAGGTGTGTAAGACTAATGGTGATGGCACGTGACATGCTAGGAGGTGTGTAAAACTAATGGTGATGGCACTTGACATGCAAGTAATGATGATGGATTCAACATAAAGTAACGTCCATTCATTCTTAATTAAAGTAGTTTTTGGCAAGTTTCAGGGCTTGCACATGGCATGTAACTACATCATTTTATAGTTTTCTTTCACCCTTATCAGTAAATAATTAACTATTTTGCTTAATGTTCTTTATAATATGTAGGAAACGGGATTTCAGATGAATATCATGTCATACGCCACATGCTAAACTTGGAAGCTGTGAACACATACGAAGGTAATTTTGTGCATTATTTCTTTATGTTGTCTGTTTTGATTTTGCTTATTCTTAAAGGGGGAGTGTCAAGGCTACGCCCATGAAGAAAGCTACACAATATTGGTCCCCGAAAAATAAATGGGAACAATACACATACTAATATATGAAAGCAGAATCATCTTTATTTTGTTTACATACAAGGTAAACTGACTGATATATTTGTTGGTTAACACAAAATAAAACAACTGTCAGTAATACTGGTGTGCTGGAGAAAGAAGTCTAACAGTTTTATTTTTATAAAAGCACAAAAATACTAATATTGAAATTCGATTTTAAATATCTTCTTTCAATAACGCCAACGCCTGGCGCTTTTCTTTTTTGAGTCGGAGAACTCCTCGCAATGACTATATAATGCAACCTAAAAAAAAAGATATAAAGTAGAAAATTCTTAAAGTTCAACAGTCTTCTAAACAACTGAAAACAGAGAACACGAAAAATCGGCAAAATATATTTCATTTGTACTCATCTTTGTTGCTTTTTCATTGCCAAAGAGAAAGAAAATGATGTAAACACCAGTTCGCTTATAAACAACCTCGCATTTTTTATCTTAATTCCTCTAAGTTACATGGACATTATTTGTAAGCTATATACTTTTGTTACATTTTCTCTCAAAGAATTTTCTCAGCTAATCTCTAGCTTACCAAAGTCCGTCATGGCGAAATGGTCAAACAGAAAAAAGAGTTGTGCCACTCAAACCGTTTTTCTCACTATATCAGAAAAAAATGAAGCAGGCGAAAAACAGAACATACACACACTGTTATTAAAATTTTCGACGAAAAGAAATAAAGGATGTCTTCGATAACCTATGTTTTTTTGACTGTCATCCATAAAATTGGCATAACTTGATTTCGCGAACCCGATCCCCTTTAAAATTTGAATGTTTATGCGTTGTCTTTTCGTAGGGTAAGCTATTTTTTTTGTTATTTTAGAAAAAAATGTACGGGATATCAATTTATCCTTTGAGACTGAAAAATTTTCAAACTTTATTTGTTTTACAAAGTTCGCATACGCCAATTAATGTGTTGTTTGCTTTCTCTTGTGTTGAGTTTCGCGCCTTTCGTAGGTCATTTGGTGGACATAGTCGAACGTTGCCGCTCTTATAATGTCTTTTATTGAGGATCATTTCGACTGTGTTCATTAAATGACCTTGGATGGCGTGATAAGCGACACAAGGGACTCTATATATTCGTGATTACCTCCCTTGTGACATCCCACAGGTGTTGCGTTTTTTCTCAAACGATGGCAATAAGTCATCAGGTTCTGACAATTGTTTTTTATGTTTTATATGTTCTTGTTGATTCTAGTTGAATCTTCAATCTTTTACCTCTTTTTTTCTTTTTCCCGAAGGTACTCATGACATCCACGCATTGATTCTGGGACGAGACATCACTGGTCTTCAGGCGTTTGCGTGAACAAACTACACACCAGTACTCTGATAGCATTGTAGATACCTTCCTATTTTTTGCAGTGGTCTGAATCAATAGTCCTCTGAGTTAATCTTCGCTTAATCTTTCAAAAGGAGTGGTTCCGTCTTTCTAAGTTATTTTCAATTTCCGTTCGACAACAATTGTAAAAAAAATGAGCGTTGAATATTTTAAAATGTTGAAGTGCGTGACGAGTACACATTACAGCGCGCCATTTAGACAAATCGTGGTTCTTCTTGTTTATCATCTCTCTAAGTAGTGTAAGGATATGACTTCTGCCGTTGTGATTGTGTAACTAGGGACCTTAAGCAACAAGGACGGCGACGCCGACGACGATGGGAAAGAACAATAGTAAATATAATAACTGCACGATTGAATGCACAGACCTGAGCACCTGCACGGAGTTGTCGCTAAAATTACAACGTGAAAAGACCTTTTTTAGAGTTGTCGGGACTGCGAGGACGTAACAGCAAAAACTTTCTATTTATCTGATGAGCCTCACGGTAAAACAGTAAATCGTTTTTCTATTCACAAAGCGTATAGCAAAGAAATAAAATCCTACTGACCCCCACAAAGAAATAAAGAGTAGACCAGAAAGGTGATCGATTTTTCGGAGTCTTCGTCATTCACGTTCCTGTCCTCGTTGCTTAAGGTGCCTTCTGTGAAAGGGCCAACGCTAGAAACGTCGGTTCCTTAACTTTTCGTTTAATTTATTAGCTTTGCCCCTCACCTTACTTATATGTTAATGGAACTATATTAATACAGCTAATGTAAATCCCATTACAATCAATGCTTATTTCAGGTTTCTGTGGTGTGAAGCGGATTAGAGTGTTTTACTATAGACAAAGTGAAGTAATTAACAAATTAGACCTCGAGGACGAATGGATTATTCAAAGTCGTAGCCATTGCGGCCGAGAGGTCTAATTGTTTTAGTATAATCCTACTAATCGGTCAAACAAGGATGTAGAAATTAAATTATCGATGAAATCCTCAGATATATTAGCAAAACGGGGTTCATTATTATTTTGATCCGCCATCTTTTCTCTACTAGTAGGCTATCACTCTACTCTGGTAGAGTAGCCAATCAAAATGCAGGATGCGTGTTAGAAACTTAGTAGGTTTATATTACTAGATGAATAGATTCAAGATACAACTTAATGGCAAGGTAGCTGTGACAGATTGTTTTAATCTTGTTTGTAAACTAATTTGGGTAGTTCGTAGGTTTTGATTGGTCAACACGTTTGTTTCACAGCTTAACGAAGTACAAAGATGATTACGTAAGCGATATGATTGGCTGTTTCCAAGTTCGTAGGTTTTGATTGGTCAACAGGCTTGTTTCACAGCGCAACGAAGTACAAAGATGTCGAGCGATATGATTGGCTGTTTCCAAGTTGTGAGAAATAAAAAGTTTCATGAATTGAAAGAAGCAAAATTATATATACGCGCTTAGTATATCGTCTTTCTCTTTGTTCAGTTGGAAAATAGTAATTATATAAAAGAAATAAAACATGCTCTTCGTGCTTTCATAATCTGGTGAAAAACTCGGCAAAATTTTTGAGAATTCTCGAAAATTGTTATTTTATTGTCTAAAAGGAAAAAAAATTATAATATATATTAAAACCTTGTTTCCTCCATTAAGTTATGTACAAATATCACGGGAAAATAATTGAACTCTTCAAAGCTATTGATACATTAAAAGCCACAGCAATTCGTGTGCTTGGTGATGGCACAACGTTTTACCATTCAGGTTAGGAATTTTATGTATGTATCAGTAAACAAATCCTATTTTAACCTTTTTTATTTTAAAACTGAGTTAATAAAGACGGGATATCTAAACTTGAAATGTCTGGAAACTTGTTTTATCATGTATAAACTTCAGCACTATCAATTTTTATGTGAAAATTTTTAATTGCTATACTAGTGTAAGCACCGCGTTCCCGAGGACTTTTTTGTGTGATAACAAGAACATATTTCTGTGACAATTTTTATTTACGGACTTTAAAGGACTAACATACATCACGTATCCGAGGATTTTAAAGGATAAAAAAATATGTCGATAAGAGTAGGGTATGACCCGGTGTGCTGGTTTCCTAATCACTCAATCTTTTGTCGGGGGACTCTAAAGGACCAACATACATGTCGATAAGAGTAGGGTATGACCTGGTGTGCTGGTTTCCTAAGCACTCAATCTTTTGTCGGGGGACTCTAAAGGACCAACATACATGTCGATATGAGTAGGGTATAACCTGACGTTCTGGTTTTCTAAGCACTCAATCTTTTGTCGGGGGACTCTAAAGTACCAATATACATGTCGATATGAGTAGGGTATAACCTGACGTTCTGGTTTCCTAAGCACTCAATCTTTTGTCGGGGACTCTAAAGGACCAATATACATGTCGATAAGAGTAGGGTATGACCCGGTGGGCTGGTTTCCTAAGCACTCAATCTTTTGTCGGGGACTCTAAAGGACCAACATACATGTCGATAAGAGTATGGTATGACCGGTGTGCTGGTTTCCTGATCACTCAATCTTTTGTTGGGGGACTCTAAAGGACCAATATACATGTCGATAAGAGTAGGGTATGACCTGGTGTGCTGGTTTCCTAAGCACTCAATCTTTTGTTGGGGACTCTAAAGGACCAACATACATGTCGATAAGAGTATGGTATGACCCGGTGTGCTGGTTTCCTGATCACTCAATCTTTTGTCGGGGGACTCTAAAGTACCAATATACATGTCGATATGAGTAGGGTATGACCCAACGTTCTGCTTTCCTAAGCACTCAATCTTTTATCGGGGACTCTAAAGGACCAATATACATGGCGATAAGAGTAGGGTATGACCTGGTGTGCTGGTTTCCTAAGCACTCAATCTTTTGTTGGGGACTCTAAAGGACCAATATACATATCGATATGAGTAGGGTATGACCCGACATTCTGGTTTACTATCACTCAATCTTTTGTCGGGGAACTCTAAAGGACCAATATACATGGCGATAAGAGTAGGATATGACCTGGTGTGCTGGTTTCCTAAGCACTCAATCTTTTGTTGGGGAACTCTAATGTACCAATATACATGTCGATATGAGTAGGGTATGACCTGGTGTGCTGGTTTCCTAATCACTCAATCTTTTTCGAGGAACTCTAAAGGACCAATATACATGTCAATATGAGTAGGGTATGACCCGACGTTCTGGTTTACTATCACTCAATCTTTTGTCGGGGAACTCTAAAGGACCAACATACATTACGATATGAGTAGAGTATAACACGGCGTGCTGGTTTCCAAATCACTTAATCTTTTAACGACCAACATACACGTTGATAAAAGTAGGGTGTGAACAGGTGTTGCCATTCAACTTTCCTAATCTCAATAGTTTATCAGGACAAACACCGGCATAAATCTCCGTAAGAACAGGTGTAGGTCTTGTCTCACTGTGTTGACTTCCCATTGTCAGGATATTGGTAAACTTTAACATCAATGTAGGCCGCACAATAAGATTATTAATTACTGAATTATCGAATCTTTAACTCTTGTATTAATCATCTAAGGGATACTACGTTAAAACAGATACAAACCCAAGCTCTACCAATTGTAGAGGAAAGTACCAATTCTGCGTTATCAGTTTAAAATACATACATATATTTTTTGATTAGATAAGATGTAGTAAAACTTCCTATTTACAAAATAAATATTTTTGGCATTTGGCACTCTTATATTTAACAAAGTACTTGATTGTGCGGTTGTAGGATTTTACATATATAGCTGAATATGAAAAATATACTATAATTAGCGGTTTTACATAACTGGCAAAAACGAAAATGTTATTTTAGTATGGGGATTTGTACATAATTATTACATAGATACGCGTGTATTACTGTAAAATACGCCACTCGTAGATATCATATAAAACTACATCCGGGATACGAGTGACATTTTTTCCATATCTTCCCTAACGAAGATTGCTGACGTCATTCCTTTGTTTTCCCGTCTTGTTCGCCTATTTTTTTTTATTTTCAAAACACTCATATCTATGTAATAAAAAGAAAATTACACGTTGGCTTGAACATATGAAGTTTATCTTCTCGTGGAAAAAAATATTCACTCGTTTGCTGTGCTTACTCGTGAAATATTTTTTCCATTCGAAAATAAACTTTATATGTTCGCGGCACCGTGTAATATCCTCTGTTTATGTTTATGAAGAATATGATATTTGAAATACAGAGGAACTTGTATTAGGCAGTCACCTTCAGGGATATCGCGAGTGATCCCTTAATACAGGTTGAACACTTAATACAGGTCTGGTAGAAAAATTGCCAGACCAACCAAAAATGCTGTTGACTTGTAGTGATTAAACTCGAAACCTTCGACATGTTACCGAATTAAAATTAAAATATATATTATTTTAGTTTTGCCGTAGTAACTTTCACTGACTTTTAATACAGTTTCCAAACAATAAAAAATAAGGTGTGGGGTTAAAGAAAACTGTGACCACGTGCACTCAATAGAGGTGACTGTTCAATTATATTATGAAATCGCAAGATTTTGCCAGGTGACCGTTTAACAAAGAGATCACATAATACAGGTTTTACTGTATTCAAAATCAGCCTTCATGGACTAAAATGACTTCATTCAGCTTATCTTACAAAGTTTACTTTTCGAGAAATCTCGTATCTTTTAGAATGAGAACAATGTAGGGCCTAGTTCAAACGTTCGACATAATGACGTATGACTTTAAAACATTGTTTGTCCACATGGCTACATAACATAACACGGGCGTATCGAAAAAAATCTCCTCTTTTCTTTACCTCTATGTCTTTTTGACAGAATGTGGCGATTGTGGATGCAAAAAACAAGTACAAACAACCATGAACATGAAATATCGACGAAGGATTCAGAGCGTCTCAAATAATTAGAATCTTGCTTCAGAGGTTGCCTGGATGGTTTGGAGAGAGAAAGGTACAGGTGGGTGTTAACAAACTACTTGCAAGTAGTACAAGTCGGAAAAACCCATCCAGTATTGATGAATAGAATACAAATTGTTTCCTAGTGGAAGATTTCTGTTTTAAAGCTTTGACAGACGTCATAACTCAGGTGCCTCTGCCATCTTTCTTTTTTAAATGAAGGTAATTCCGTTGTGTTGATGATTACATTAGCGACTAAAGCTTTTTACGTCAATATGGTGAAGAGTCAAACATCCGGTTAACACTACAGAAACCGGAAATAAGCATCGGCTCCAGTGAGCCACTAGACCAGGAAAAGGATTTAGCTAGCACTATTGATACCAGTAGTAATCTCAACACTACAGAAACCTGAGATAAGCACCGGCTCCAATGAGTTACTAGGCTAGGAAAAGGGTTTATCTAGCATTATAGATACCAGTAGTAATGTCAACACTAAAGAAACTGGAGATAAGCACCGGCTCCAATGAGTCACTAGGCTAGGAAAAGGATTCAGCTAGCATTATAGATACCAGTAGTAATCTCATCACTACAGAAACTGGAGATAAGCACCGGCTCCAATGAGCTACTGGATTAGGAAAAGGGTTTAGTTTAGCTTGGTAAAGAAGATATCAGTCGGTTTTATTCAGGCGTTGATCCAAGAATTTGGAGAAGATGTAGAAGTCTACCATCCCTTTTCGTTCCTCCATCCTTGTTCAACAGACCTACACAACAAGATTAGCCTTTTTAAACGAGAAAAGCTACAAACCGTGAAGTTTAACGTATATTTTTGTTTCCTAATTCTGTCCTTTTAACTCACAACGAAGCTCAGGCGCCCAACTAAAAGGAAAGAAGGAGTGTCACCCCTTAAATCTACACCGGATTGATAAATTTCAGAGGAAGCTTTCTATTATAGGAAGTACGCTAATGAGGCGAGAACCTAAACAGAGATTTACCTATTACGTAATGTTCAATCAAAGGTCTCATTGAGACGACTCACGGATACTGCTCACCATAGAACTACAACTTACAGCAAAACTAACATCCAACATGGGAAACTCGTTCAAGATTCCTGTCATAGCATGATAGTGTATCCCAGTTTTCCCCATGCTTCTCTCAAATCTTTATATTTTCGAACAAACAATACATTAATAATAGCAAACAAATAGCCAAATTTCGAATTTCCAGCTACCACTGACTACAACAACGGATTCAAATTGTTTAGTCTTAGCCTCAATATGGAGTAAAATATTCCTAAATGACAATGTAGATTTACACTATTTACAACTGTGTGTATTGCTGGAGGTTTAACTTTTCTAGCTCTCTCACTTGTACTTTGAATATCTGACAACAAAGCGAGGCTGAGACTGTATAAAGTGAGTCTGCAGTCATTTAAATCAGCAGCCACTGAGAATTCGAAACTGATGTATTAAACCATCTTTTATAAAACAATTAGAGAACTAAAGCAGGGCAAGAAACTTTCTTCTCAATCCGCTTGTCCATTCGGACGAGTGCACTGTATATCTTGCTTTTCCGAACCACAAAACTACTTGCCCAAAAAATCTGACATAACAATACACTGGATCTGAAATGTTTTTTTTAAAGAAAAAAAGCTAATAGCTAATAAAATTAACAAAGAAACTCCACAATTTGAGTAAACGTTTATCTTTCGAGAAATCTGTGTATGCCATTGTCTTTATTCTACTTAAGCTTCTGACTCATCTTCAGTAAGTTTCAGGAAGTAGTGGTAGAATTTCTTCTTCTACTACTACTATCGTTTCTGACGCTTCACTTCCAGTGACATTTCTTAAATGCTTCATTTTATATCCAAAGTCAAGACAAAAGTTTATTTCTTTCTACAACATGGTCGTCCAATCGGACAAGTTGAATCATATTTTTCCTTGTCTGAATGGAAAAGCTACCCGTCTCGGACGTTCAGACGGCCTAAGTTTCCTGCCCTGCTAAAGCCAAGGTTGTTCAAACGGCAAAACGTAAACGATGCGGATTAAGACAATAAAACAACGGGCTGGAAGATTTTTAACAGTAACAACAATAACATTAACAATAGTAACTAGGGAGTTTTAGTCAGTCAAAAGTGTTAGACAAAACTTAATTTTAGGATGATGTTTGGTGTGCTTTCTCTTTCTGGTGCAGTTTTGCCCTTCTTTTGGCTAAGCTTGAGTTCGACGGTGGAGAAAGTCCAAACATTCTGGGCTTTATGATAGTCTTGGAATCGTCAGGACGCATGTTGGATGCTTCAGAGACAATTCTGTTCATTTTCACTGCTTCAGCAGCAAACTCTTCCAAGTTAGACGCACTCTGTGACCTGTGCAGCAAATTAGTTCGCTTAGTAAGAGTGCTTTAAAGTGATATACAAGTTGTGGGTTTTTGTATGTATAAAATGTCCTTTAAAACCTAATGGTGAAGTCGAAAATAC